>BQNB010007955.1:0-91734 GCA_026074375.1 Tanacetum coccineum | reverse complement strand
AATATAAAACTTGAATCAATAAAATATACACCACACAACGACACATCACGTACCAAAGATAGAAAGTTAACACAAGACTTGGGAAATATATACTTTTTACTTTAAGTAACTAGCAATTGATAAATGGACATAATCTAACAGGGTAGGCTAAGGTGTATAGGTGTAATGAAACATATAGTTGGTGTCATTCCTAAAGGATTGGCTCTATTGGTTTTTCCAGGGGTATCTTACTCTTAAGATGAGAGTAAACAAAAGGGTTTATACAGGGATTTAACTAACCAATGTAGTTAGTGAATAAAACAACATATAAAAGCTTTTTGGGTGTAATCCTAAAAATTTACCAATATAAACAAGTTACTCCATCTAAATCCATAGTACTCATTATTGAGGTCTCGAATAGATATACCAAGCCAAGTTCTAAAGTCTACAACATCATCAGCACACTCATATTTTGTGGAATTTGGGTAAACATTTGGAAAGGGATAAGGTTAAATCCTCACAATATCTAACAAGGGTTATTGTGTGCGGGTTATGTATCAAGTAATTTCACAAAAGTATGCTTGATTTTTTTAATTTGAGCATAATTTAACCATTTTAGTGTGAAAAATAGGACACGTATACATTCTAATTCTCATCCCCCCACTTGAATTATATAACGTCCTCGTTGTTTAGATTTAACATTAAAAACGAGAATTTAAAAGAATTAGAATGAGAAACTCCCCTGATATTTTTCTCGGTAGATTCTCCAAGTTGAGTTTATGAGCAAGGATGTGTTGAACAACTGTCTTAAAGTTTCAAGACTCCAACACTTCAAAATTTCCAGATCGTAGATTCTCCACTAACATTGTAGATTTCTTTTATTTCAACGAGGTCCTGTGCAAATTATAGGAAAAACATGCAAAATCCTATCTCGGGTATCTACGGTTAATTAAAACCAAACTAAATAAACTGCACAGGAAACCAATACGCCGTATCCATAAAATGGAATAAGCCATATCGAAAAACCCATAAAAAGTATCTAAATACGGGTCAGTCTGTTGAATACGCCGTATCATGTGCATGAATACACCGTATTGACATAACTAACAATAATGATTAAAGTGCATAAAGATAAAGGACTGATAGCGTCCAGACATTCAATACGCCGTATGGTGTGGTGCGGATACGTCGTATTGATGTCTGGGAAGATAGACTCGATAAAAATAAATAACAATCCGTGTTGTCCCCCGGGAAGCACTTTTGTTTACAGTGAAGTCTTTAAGTTAGACTTTTTCTTTCCTTCATTCGGCTCTTGTTAACACTTTCTTTCTACTCAATTCTAATCTTGATTTGGATAGCGTGCTTGGTTTCGTAACATATTCATGAACTATGGTGCTGAACTTACTGCCAGTTTTTTGTTCTATCATTCACAAACAGGTCAAAATATCATATCATAATATACATACAGAAATATGGGAACCTGTTTAAAGTTAGATACATAACGACATGAATAATAAATGTACAGATAGAAACAAAAAGATAAGGGATAGAGATCACGGGTCTGGCTGCTGCGGAGCTGTGGAAGTGCTGGCACTGTCCGTTCTTGCCTGGTGCATCTCTAGTACTCTACCAGTGACTTTGAATATCTTGTGTAAGGTACACCGGCCCTGTCCATCATCCATGAGAGGCTAGTGACAGTCCATGTAGTGAACCAGGAAAAGTCACTAGCCATGCTATCCAGTACCTCTCTATGACCTTGAAGTGCCTCACGCATACCATGCACCTCCTCCTCTAATCGGGAAATCCTCTCACCTTGAGTCGTAGGCGGTGGTGGCACAACCTGAGGTATCTCCTCATCCTCATCTCTACCTCTTGGTGTTACCGGAGCCTCATCAACAACTCTTCCTGCATCACCCTCCTGCCTAGCAGGTCCTACGGGTACTTAGACCCAAGTATCATCTAGCTCTACGCATATCTGCAGTCTCACCAACTCGGCCATATCGATAACAGGGAGGTCTCGCACAATCACCATCAACCCCTAGAGTCTCTCCTTAGTAAGCAAACCAAAATACTCAGCCAAACGAGCAATAAACTGACCTCCAGATATCATCTCCCCTTGCTTCCTCCCTAAAGTAAATAATCTCAAGTACCTAGCCAACAAATAAGGGACGTTGACTGAGCCAACGTCCATCCCTCTCAAATAAAATAAATCTGTCATGGTCACCTTCTCATGTGCCTGACTCCTCCCAGTAATGCTACAGGAAATCAATCTGTGGCACAACCTCAGCATAGGATCCTTGATAAGAGTATAAAAGGGGGTGTACCCAGAAAATCCCTCATAGACGAGATCCCGATCCAGTAAGCACTCAGATCCCCCTTGTCGGGGATCCGTGTCGCACTCTCAGTCCAATATAAACCAAAACCAGCAGTCTGTATCTCCTCAGCTGTGTGTAATCCTAAGGCTAACATAAACTCTCTCCAGCTCATACGCCTCCTAACTCCTCCTAACTAAAACTATAAAGCTCTAGCCGTGTCCAAATCAAGTACCGCCTCTCCAAACCTAAACATACTTAAGAACTCCAGAATGAGATTGTGCACCAATGGGCCCCTAATATTAAATAGCTGCCTCCAGGCTCGGCTAGTGAACACACTCTGACCCTAAGCATCCCTGTACTCTATCAGCATCCTAGTACTCAACCCCTCAGCTATCAAATATGGTAATCCCTTAAAATTGAATACCCGAACCCTATGCACCTCATACCTAAGGTACTGGTGTCTCTAATCTCTTAGTGGAAGAGCCATATCTGTAAAATCAACGAGATTAGCACAAAGTTTATAAATTTTAAACATTCTGTTCTGATAGTGGATACGGCGTATTCGTAAATGGATACGCTGTATAAAGATCTATCTATTCAATACGCTGTATGGATAGAAATCAATACTGCGTATGGGAATCAAAACGCAAGATCTTTTTTAGATCAATATGCCGTATTTGTTTTACTGAATACGTAGTATTGAGGTTTTAGAAATTAGGTAAAATTGAGTTAACACGCCATATCCATTTGAGTGGATACGCCGTATTGCTTTGCAGTTTAAAAACAAAAAGGGTTTTCCCTTTCTACCCATTTTGACCCATTTCCTAATTCTTAAATCTCCTATGCTCATTACAGGGGGAAAATGATCCTAAATAAGCTTAGGTAAATAAGGTACAAGTTCCCAAAATAAGAAATCAAGATCCTAACCCTAACCCTAATTCTAAACCAATCAGAAAAATAAAACAAAGGGAAAAAGGAGGATCTTAGTACCTTAGAACTGTAATAGAGATGAGAATGATAATAAGAGAAATTGATTTCCAAGATTTCGATCGCGGTAAAACTTGAGTTTGAGTAAAGAGTGTGTGTAAAAATCTCAATCCGGCGTATCAATTGGGCTTTTATACTCAGACTCGATACGCCGTATTGGTGTTTGAATAATACGCCGTATTGGCGAATTATGTTGACTTAGTCAACACAAGTTAAAATAGTGGATACGCCGTATTGGTTTTACCTTAATACGTCGTATCCGTTCTTGGAGATCAATTTTCCTAAATTAAGTAAAGAAAGCGTACCTTGGCCTCCAAAAAATTCTTGTACAATCACCATCCTTATAATACCGTTTAGGGTCGAACGGAATGTCAAACGGCACATACAAATTCTTAATAAGATTGAGTAGCATCCCGTTAACAAGATAATTCCAAGCCACGATAATTACATTTAATTCCATGACAAAACTTCTCATAATGAAAACTTTACTGATTTTATCATTGCTTCCCTCAAGAATTTTATTTGACCCATATATAGTTTCATTACCCCCCGAAGAGTATATCATATCGATTTCATTATCATCATTGCCTTTATCCGATTTTAGATCATCCGGATAAATTATGTTGAAAGGGAATAGATCATTAAAGTACAAAACATTTTTTTCCACTTCATCATATTCGGACAATGATGGTTCATCTTTCAAATCAAATTCATTGATATGTTGAGGGCATAAAGTGGGTTCAGTTGAGAAATCTGATTTAGACGTTAGAGCATCATTGTAAACAATGGCTGGAAATTCATTCTCAAAATCGTTAAAGAAGTCTAAATCATCAATAGAACTGACCGTAGGTTCGGGTGATGGAAACAAAGGCATATTGACTTTTTCATTATCGTTTTTCAAATCCATTTTCAAATCATTGGTAGAAATTATTTTATAAGAAAATGAGTTTTTGTCAAAAACTACCGTGTAATCTTCATCGTCAGATTCGTCAAACGATATTCTAAAGTCAATTTCATTATAGTTAAGAGAACCTACTATGGGTTCACAAGAGAGTGTTTCATTTGATGTCATATTATCATTGAAGACTATGGCTGGGAATTCGTTTTCAACGGATCTGAGGTCGTAAACGTCTTTATCATACCAGATCTTACCATACCTAGCAGTTTCCCAGTTAAACACTTTCTCGCGTTTTCGAGCTTTTTCTTCCTCGAGCCTGATGTATTCTTCCATAGTAATGTTCGAGTCGTCCATCCTGTAATAAACTTACTAGGAGAGAAAACCGTCAAATAACTTATACGTCGTATTCAGTAAACTGAATACGCCGTGATATATGAACACAATAAGAAAACAGACAGGAATATAGACTTAATCTAAACTACACTAATCCTAAAGGTCAGATCTAATCTAATCTAATGTTAAAAAAACCAAAATATCAAATAAAAATCAAGATTAATTCTCACTCCCCGGCAACGGTGCCAAAAACTTGATGTGTCATGGTGTGGTTGTAAATTATGATTCAAGTTTTAAATTTATACTTTACCGACTTAACCAAAAACAACATTTTAACGGGCAGTGTACCCAATCGGTGGGAGTTTGGTAAGTAGGGTGTCGATCACTAAGAGCGAGGAACACTTTCAATTTATTAACACTTTGGTTTTTCTAATCTAAGTTAGTCTAATCTATGCTAAACTTATGCTAAACCTATGTTAATTCTTAGATCTAATGGATAAGGGGGTTTTCAGCCTGAGAGACTAGCACATGTTTTGTGGTGACTAAAATCAATTCAAGGCACTAAAACACATGCAAGCAAATTAACAGAAGAAAAAAGAGCGGTCTAGCCAAATATAAGAAAACTGTATTAACCATTATTAATACAATCATAACGTTGATTTGTTTACTTAGTGCAATGATTATTTATCTCGAGGCGGCATATCATTCTTAAGACTTAGGCGTTACTTCTTCCTAAGACCTAGACACGTAGAATTCTGTCACAATTAAACGCATCCGCATAAAGCATCCTTATTTGTTGATTATAATCTATCTTAGGAATTATAGCAATGGTGATCTTGTTAAACCCTAGCGCATAGAGACTTTACCCACTTACTGCTTAGGAATTATAGCAATGGTGATCTTGTTAAACCCTAGCGCATAGAGACTTTACCCACTTACTGCTTAACGGCTCTTTATATACTAGTAGTCCATTGTCCGAGTCCTTACCAATGGAATAAGAACGTACTTGTTGATACCAAGGTCACCTTATGGCTTAACTAAGCTCACTAAACTAAAGGCAAGGATATGTCAATATTTGTGATCCTATAATTCTAGATATATAAATTGCAATATGGAGAGATATCCCAAACTCTTAGCCTACGCCCAAACAACACCGAAGTTGCAGAGCATTAAATATATAGGACTAGACCCGGTTGAATGATAGGTCACATACTTAAGCACGTAAACAAGTATAAATTGATAAACATAAACAAGCAATTCAACGATAAATTAAGAAATCGAGATAAACAAACCAAACATTAAGATCTTCATAATAGTGGCTAATACCCAAAGGTATTAGCCTTCAAACGTCATAATTAATATAAAAGTAATGATTTAGCCAAGGTAAACTAACCGAGTTAACGAATGATACCAAAAATTGAACAATTACGAAAGTATAAGAAATTAAACGTTGTCTCCTATAGAATTAATCGCGTTGCTCGACCTATTCTGCTCTTTTTCTCCTCTGAAAATCAACTTTTATGGTTTAGGTATCGATAATATGATTTAGCACACTTAAAACTCATTTTTGAGTTTTCTATTTATAGGGTCTGGAATATGGTTGATACGGTGTATCCAAAGTCTTGGATACGGCGTATCGGGGGTTTCTTGGAGTAGGGACCACGTTTGATATCTTCTAAAATATTTTATTTCCATGTAGCTTGAATACGGCGTATTGCCTTCTTCTGGATACGGCATATTGGATCTTGTTTCCTTCATGGTCTTTGGTGAGTGCAGACACATATACGCCGTATCTTCCTTGATGGATATAGCGTATTGGCCGTCAGAACAGTAATATTCAAATATCTTCGTTTAAGCTCCAGAATGCATGCCTTTTAGTTAATCTTCATCAAGTACTCCATAAATACTACAACTCTCAAATACAAACGATTAAGTAACAATTCTTTGCAATAATTATACAAAATGGGTTAATTACATGGGATAAATGATGCTATAAAATAGACGTTAGTTGATGTCATCAACACTTTTCAAGGATGAAAAAGTTAAGCCATAGACTTTTGTAATAAACAATTTAATTAATCCAATGTATCATTTTCAAACGACTCATATAAAGGTCGTTCTCATATCTTGTGTTATTGATCTATGATGTAACACTCTCTGACCCTTATTCCGCTGCGACTCTATTTGGGGGTGTTCTAGATTGGTATCTAGAGCCAAGGTTATAGAGAACCAAGTCAAATGTTTTTACTTGGACTATAACCGTTTTCAAACATTGCATCATACAAATGTTTTCACGGGACATACATCTACTATTTGGTTGCATTAGTTGGTTAAACTAGATGCTTACATGATCTATATACGTGTTTATATTATATTACGTATATTACTATACTGGTCTTATATAGTATACATATATAAGTTTATTTTATTGTTTCAGCAGTCATGTCTTCATCCACAGTCACTTACACATCTGTTTATACCGATTTAGAGCCATGGAGGTTCCAGTAGGTTTCTAATGAGGAGCCAAAGGCACCTTCGGAGGCATCACCATCTTCAGATTACATACTAGGTCCTGAGCACCCACCTTCTCTAGACTATGTGCCTGGCCCTGAGGAGCCAGAACATACACCTCTTTCTCTGTACTATGTACCTAAGCCTGAGTTCCCAAAGTACTTGGCACCATCTGACGCTGAGGCACCTATTGAGGATCAGCCTTTACTAGATGATGCTTCACCTACAGCCCTATCATCGGGATACATTGCTGACTCCGATCCAGAGGAGGATCCTGATGAGGATCCTGAGGAGGATCCTGCCGACTATCATGTCGATGGAGGAGACGATGATGATGATGAGTCATCCGATGATGATGATGATGATGATGACGAGGAGCAGGAGGCTTTTGAGGAGGACGAGGAGGAGGAGCATCTAGCTCCGACCGACTCTTCTGCTCTACCTACTAAGGATCCTGTACCCTTAGCTGAGGATATAGAGGCATTCAAGACTGACGAGTCTGCACCTACACCTGTACCATCACCTAAACGTCGCATAACTAGGATATCCCTTCGACCTTAGATACCGATGTCAGATACTGCTGAGGCACTCATTGCTGAGTATGCTTCTCCACCTACTCCACCATCACCACCACCATCTCCATTTACTCCACTATCTTTTCCACTCCTCCAGATTGCCTCACCAACCTTACAACTACCATCACCACCTACTACTAGCCCTACATATGTTGAGGCACCATTAGGCTATAGAGCAACGAGGATTTAGTTGAGTGCTACATGACCACCTACCCACCATCCATCAGAGATACCATCACCACCTTTATTACTACCATCTACTGCTCACAAAGATGACATTCCTGAGGCGGACATGCCGCTTCGGAAGAGAGCTCGTTTCACTGCTCCCATCGGTAAGTTTGAGGTAGGGAGAGTTCTTCAGCTGTTGCTGCTAGGCAGACAGAGCATCCCATGTCTAGGGAGGTTGGCTACAAGATTACAGAAACTTGGGATGAGTTAGTTGATACTATTCAGGAGATAGCACCGACCACCTTGGAAGGGGTCAATTAGAGAGTGACAGAACTTGCTACTACTATGAGTCGGGATACTTACGAGATCCATGTTCGACTGGAGGATGTATAAGATGATAGAGTTCTTCAGAGGGGACGAGTCAACATGTTGTTCAGAGATAGGCAATTTCACCGCCACATAGCTATGCTTTTAGAGAGCGAGTCTAGGCATGCTCGGGAGGCATGGTCACATTCCATGAAATGCAGTAAGGTAGTACATGCTGAGCTCCAAGCATATCGAGCACAAGTGAACACATATGAGATTCAGATTCAGACACGGGACACACGTATTAGATCACTAAAGACTCTTGTTGCGACATTGGTAGCTCAGACTTCGTCAATTCAGACATAATTGACTACAACTCTTGGACGTACTCAGACACTGGAGGCTAGAGATCCAAAGCCACAGGATGGGCCAGCTGATCCTGGTAGTAGTTGTTAGTATTGTATCATTGTTATCTGTCCTGCATAGCCTGATAAGTTTTATAGGTAACTCCCAGCTAGTAGGCTGCATAGATTTTATTCATCTTTTAGCTATCTTATATGGCATGTTAAGTATTATGGGTAACTCCTAGGTAGCATTACCTTAGGACCATATTTCCATTTTGTATCTCATTGTACTGGTCATTGTAACCAAACTATCATGTATGATTATTGACATTTTTTTATATGGATGTTGATTTATTTATGTCATTGTTGATTTCACTTTAGTTGTATATCTCGCTGTGTGTTGTGATCTCATTTTATTTATTTTGCATATGTCATGTCTCGTTTATGATAGTATGAAATCTAACGTGTATTATATTTTCTTGTGATTTTGAAGAAAATTCCACCAAAGAAAAGAACCGCTACAACAACCACCACTACACCTATGACCGATGCTCAAATTAAAGCACTTATATCCCAAGGAGTTGCTGATGCATTGGCAGAAATTGAAGCAAACATAACCAACAGAAATGGCGATGACAACCATGATTCAGGAACTGGCGTAAGGAGACAAGTGCATGTTGCTCGTGAGTGCACCTACACTAACTTTTTGAAATGCCAACCCTTGAATTTCAAAGGAACTGAAGGAGTTTTTGGTCTTACTCAATGGTTCGAAAATATGGAATCTATTTTCCATATAAGCAACTGCACAGTCGGATGTCAAATCAAGTTTGCTACTTGTACTCTTTAAGGAAATGCCTTGACGTGGTAGAACTCCCACATTAGGACTGTCAGTCATGATGTTTCATATGCAATGACTTAGAAAACTTTGAAGAAGATTATGATAGATAAGTATTGCCTAAGGGGCGAGATCAAGAAGCTTGAGATTGAACTGTGGAACCTAAAGGTGAAAGGTACTGATGTGGAAAGCTATAGCCAACATTTCCAAGAGTTGGCATTGATGTGCTCGAGAATATTTCTCGAAGAATCGAATGAAGTTGAAAAGTATGTCGGTGGTCTTCCTGACATGATTCAAGGAAGTGTGATGGCGTCTAAGCCAAAGAAAATGCAGGATGCAATTGGGTTTGCAACCGAACTGATGGATAAAAAGATTCGTACTTTGGCTGAACGTCAAGCTAAAAACAAAAGGAAGTTTAAGGACACTTCAAGGAACAATCAAAACCAGCAGCAGCCTTTCAAAAGGAACAATGTGACATGGTCCTATACTACAGGACCTAGGGAAAATAAACCATACGGAGGATCTAAACCGCTGTGCCATAAATGCAACTACCACCATGATGGACAGTGTGCTCCCAAGTGCTCCAACTACAAGAGGACTGCTCATCTAACTCGGGACTATAGAAGCCCAACTGCTGTCAATAACCAGAGAGCCCAAGGGGCAAATCAAAGAGTTCTCACTTGATTTGAGTGTGGAGCTCAAGGCCATTTCAAGAGTAAATGCCCAAGGTTAAAGAACAAGAATCAGGGAAATCAAGCTGGACTGGTAATGATGTGGCAAGAGCTTATGGTGTGGGCACTGCAGGGACAAACCTGAACTCTAATGTTGTCACGGGTACGTTCCTCCTAAACAATCATTATGCTTCAATTTTATTTGATATTGGTGCCGATAGGAGTTTCATGTCTACTGCATTTAGTTCTTTGATTGATATCATCCCAACTACACTAGACCATGGTTATGACGTCGAGTTAGCTGACAGTAGAATAATTTGGGTTAATACACTTATACGGGGTTTCACTTTGAATTTTTTGAATCATCCATTCAACATCGACTTAATGACGTAGAGATGAGTAGTTTTGACGTCGTAATTGGCATGAACTGGTTACCAAAATATCATGCTGTAATCGTTTGTGACAAGAAGATCATTCGTATCCCCTTTGGAAATGAAATATTAATTGTTCATGGTGACGGAAGCAACAACGAGCACGGGTCTCGATTAAACATCATCTCTTGCACCAAAACGCAAAAGTATTTGCTAAAAGGATGTCATGTCTTTTTGGCACATGTTACCGCAAAGAAGGCTAAAGACAAGTTGGAGGAGAAGCGACTTAAAGATGTACCTATTGTTCGAGACTTTCCTGAAGTATTTCCTGAGGACTTGCCGGGTATTCCACCAACTCTACAAGTGGAATTTAAAATCGATCTAGTACCTGGTGCTGCACCTGTAGCACGAGCGCCTTATCAACTAGCTCCGTCCGAGAAGAAAGAATTGTTGGATCAACTGCAGGAACTTTTCAACAAAGGCTTTATAAGACCCAGTTCCTCACCTTGGGGAGATTCGGTCTTGTTTGTTAAGAAGAAGTATGGATCATTCCAAATGTGCATTGACTATCAGGAACTAAATAAGCTAACAATGAAGAACCCTTATCTATAACCAAGGATTGATGATTTGTTTAATCAACTTTAAGGGTCGAGTATCTACTCGAAGATCGACCTGAGGTCGGGTTATCATCAACTAAGGGTTCGTGAAGAAGACATCCTAAATACCGCATGTAGAACTCGATATGGACATTATGAATTTCAAATTATGCCGTTTGGTTTAACTAACCCATCGGCTGTATTTATGGACCTCATGAATCAGGTGTGCAAACCATACCTGGATAAATTCGTGATTGTCTTTATTGATGACATTCTGATCTATTCAAAGACCAAGCAAGAACACAAAGAGCATCTCAAGTTAATCTTGGAATTTCTTAAGAATGAGGAGTTGTATGAAAAAATTTCTACGTGTGAATTTTAGATTCCCAAAGTACAGTTCCTCAGTCACGTGATTGACAATAAGGGCATTCACGTGGATCCCGCCAAGATCAAGTCAATTAAAGATTGGGCATCTCCTAAGTCACTAATGAAGATTTGTCAATTTTTAGGTCTTACCGGTTATTATCGAAGATTCATTGAAGGATTTTCAAAGATCGCCAAATCAATGATCAAGCTAACCAAGAAGAAGGTCAAGTTTGATTGGGGTGACAAACAAGTAGCAGCTTTCTAATTGCTGAAAGAGAAGTTGTGCAGTGCACCTATCTTGGCTTTACATAAAGGAGCTGAGAACTTTATTGTTTAATGCGATGCTTCGCATAAAGGATTAGGTGATGTCTTAATGCAAAACAAGAAGGTGATTACTTATGCATCACGATAACTAAAAAATCATGAGAAGAACTACACGACTCATGACTTAGAGTTAGGAACAGTAGTGTTCGCTCTAAAGATTTAGAGGCACTATCTGTATGGGACAAAGTGTACCATGTTCACCGATCATAAAATTTTACAACACATCCTTGATAAGAAGGAGTTGAACATGAGGCAATGTCGTTGGTTGTAATTGCTCAGTGATTATGACTATGAAATTCGTTATCACCCGAGAAAGGCAAATGTAGTGGCAGATGCTTTAAGCAGGAAGGAACGAATTAAGCCATTACAGGTTCAAGCCTTAGTGATGACTATTGGTTTGGATCTTCCTAAGCAAATATTAGAGGCTTAGACTGAGGCAAGAAAACCATAAAATATCGAGGCAGAAGATGTGGGAGGTATGCTGATTGAAAATTAAGAGAATTATACCACCCCAGGAAGGAAAAGTTGGAACCGCTTGCTGATGGAACGATGTGTTTGAATAACAGAAGTTGGTTGCCATGCTATGGTGACCTAATAGCTTTGATTATGCATGAGTCCCACAAGTCAAAATATTCTATTCATCCGGGTTCCGACAAGATGTATCAAGACATGAAGAAATTATATTGGTGGTCCAACATGAAAGGTAACATTGCCATCTATGTTAGCAAGTGTTTGACATGTTTGAAGGTCAAAGCTGAACACTAAAAAAAATCTAGTTTATTGGTGCAACCTGAGATTCCTAAATGGAAGTGGGATAATATCACTATAGATTTTGTCACCAAGCTCCCAAGGACGTCAAGTGGTTATGATACCATTTGGATAATTGTATACCGTCTTACCAAGTCTGCACACTTTTTATTGATGAGGGAAAATGACTCTATGGATAAATTGGCAAGACTGTACATGAAGGAAGTAGTCACGAGACATAGAATACCAGTCTTAATCATTTGTGACTATGACGGTAGATTTACATTGAATTTCTGGAGGGCGTTCCAAAAGACTTTAGGTACTCGTTTGGATATGAGTACGGCATACCATCCGTAGACCGATGGACGAAGAAAAAGAACCATTAAGATACTAGAAGATATGTTACGCGCTTACGTGATAGACTTTGGGAATGGTTGGGAAAGGCACTTACCGCTGATCAAATTTTCGTATAACAATAGTTATCACACTAGCATAAAAGTTACCCTATTTGAGGCACTTTATGGACGGAAGTGTCGATTACCCGTTTGTTAGGCCGAGGTCGAAGATGCTCAGCTCACCGGTCTAGAACTTATTTACGAGACAACCGAGAAGATTGTTTAAATCAAGCAAAGAATTCAAGCCGCTCGTGATCGCCAAAAGAGTCATGCCGATGTGAGGTGTAAACCTTTAGAATTTCAAGTTGGTGACCGAGCCATGTTAAAGGTATCACCTTGGAAAGGGGTTATTCGTTTTGGCAAACGGGGGAAGTTGAACCCGAGGTATATTGGACCTTTTAAGGTGTTAGCTAAAGTGGGAACCGTTGCTTATAGACTCAAACATCCTCAACAACTAAGTAGGGTCCATAGCATATGTCATGTATCCAATTTGAAGAAGTAATCCGACGAACCGTTGGCAATTCTGTTGGATGAAATACACATTGATGATAAGCTCTACTTCGTTGAAGAACCTGTGAAAATTATGGATCGTAAAGTTAAGCAGTTAAAACAAAGCCGCATTACCATTATGAAGGTTCGATGGAACTCTAGGAGAGGTCTTGAGTTCACATGGGAACGCGAAGATCAATTCCGAAAGAAGTATCCGCATCTCTTCACAAAAGCTGCAACCTCGACAAGTGCCGCATCTTGAGCCTTGCGGAAAAGGCTCCTTTAACGGGGGAAGACTGTAACAATCCATTATTTCAGGTCATTTCTCAACTCAATACATGCCATTATTTATTTTTAGGGTTTTGCGCGTTTGCTCTAAATTTTCATCGTTTAGCTAAATCGCGTAAACTAAAAATCATCATTCAACGTAAACAGACATCAAACAAGTAAAAGTTTACATCAAGCAAGTGTTATATAATTAATACAAAGATAATTTATAACTTTTCATATTTTATTTTTATTGGTTACGTAAAACATTTACGTTTCGCAATAAAATACATTTAAACGTACACGAAAGCACCAATACCCATCCATACTCAAACAAATACCCATTTTTATACCTAATACATAAAAATTAAATCATTCCTCACTATTAAAACCACTAGGGCCGGATCCAAGGAAGTAACACACCAAACAAATTCAAATATTCACTTCTTATAATAAAACACATGCTAATTTCCCACTAAGGTCACTTCTCCTCCTAGGGAGGAGGAGGGCACCTAACAACTTGTACTCATACCACCTTCTAAACTCATGGTTTTTCTAGTGGGTTTGACTAATACCTCTTGTATATAAGGGTGTACCATACAAGAGTTAAAACACTTCCCATTTCTATTAGCAAGTAAACAATTTTCTCTCTTGTTTCTTTACATTAAACCCACGGCTCATATTGGGATTTTAGGGTGTTCATAGTTTTGATTTTGTAAGGTTATCAAGCATACTAGTGTTCTTAGGTATTATATCTAAGGTGTTGCAAGGTGGTTTGAAAGCTTGGGTATTATTTTGCAATGGTTTACATTAAGAAGAAAACTAGGGTTTTTAGGGTTTTCTTGGAAGTATTTTGGGTTTAAGCTTAGGTATAAGCTTGTTTTCTTCATACTCATACACTCTCCTAGGGTTTACTTAACCCTAATCTTTCCATTTATTCATTTACATATTCTATATACTTGTTATTATGTTAATCACCACCTAGAGTTGTTTTCTGGATTTATGAAATATAAATGAGTATATATATGATTTGAATTTATATGTTGATATAATGGATTAATGTTGAAAATATACTAGAACACAAGAACACACTTTATATAAGTGTTAATTAATTTATACGTTTAGTTTATAAATTAATTTGTTGAAAGTTTAATTACAAAAGTTATATATAAATTATCATGAGGACTTGATACTTGGACAATCATTATGGAAAATTTAGAGGACCCAAAATATGTAAGACATGTGGTATAAAGTAAATTAGAGGACTTGTACAAATTTAAACCAAGGAATAATTTATAAAACTAGATTTATAAAGTATATATATAAATACCTACTGTTTTAATGATTCTGTTAGAATTTAAATTTTATAAAATTATGAAAACATTTTATTAAAATAGTACATATTATAAGGATCATAAGCTTATAAAGAACTCGAAAAACTGAGCTATAACGAAGAAGTTATGACATTTACAAGAATACGATAATTAAATATATAAAAGTGTTTTTATAAAAGTTATTTTATAAAATTGGGTACTGTTTCATATGTGAGAAAAATGTATAAATATTTTATGATAATAGTACATGTCATGAGGATTCCAAGCATATAAGAAACTTCAAAAACGAAGCTAAAACGAATGAGTTACGAGTTTTGCAAGATTTAAGTTCATAAAAGTAGTTTTATAAACTGTTTTGATTTCACCGAGTTGACATATATTTTTATAAAATTAGTAAGTATTTTATTTAAATAATTTATCTCGTCACGATTCCATACATACAAAGAACAAGTGGAACGGAATTAAAATGAATGAGTTATGATTTTTATAAGGTTACAAAGATTAAATATATAAAAGTAGTTTTATATATTTTCACAGAATCTATAAATGTTACTGTTCTTCAGTAGCTAAAATATTATAAATGTAATATTTTGATATATTTTCTTAATACGAAACCGTGGGTATAAGGAACGTTTAAAACGGAGTTAAAACGATAAAGATATGAGGTTTATAAAACCTTGTGCACTATTTTTACTTTTGTACACTATTTTTATAAAATCAATTAAAATATTTATATAATATCATTATATAATCAATAAAAATATTAAATCAAGTATTATTAACAAATAATACATTTTTGGACAACTATAATTTTTATTTTACAGATACAAATACATATATCTTTATTTAACAAAGTACAATTTAAATGTTGTTTTGACATTTTAAATTAAACAAAAACTAATTAGGTGGTGGTGTAACTATATAACTTGTAATGTTGTATTTACATTAAATACATTATACTCATACGCCTATAATTATTTAGGTTGCACTCGAATTCCGCGAGACATTTCACTTATTTGATTTACTTAATCAATCCAATTCACTTGAGGTGAGTTCATAGCCCCGCTTTTATACAATTACAATGATTTACAACTTTAGGGTGAGAAATATGCATTGTTTTTCATTTGGACGCAAGTACACTTTAAACAAATTACAAGTTTGCCTAGGTAGCTATAACCCACTATTGTCCATGAATCATGAACTGTTAATTACTAGTTTGTAAGCGCGAATGTTATGAATAGATCTATTTGGGATTGACATCTCCGTTCTGGTGAGTAGCGCTCACCGGTTTCAGAGGTACCGAAACGAAAAATGTATACCATGTCGGAACAATTTATATGTTGCGGGTTGAACATCTACACGGGCACATTATTTGCATTAATTTACGTACATATATGTTGTAGCTTCAGTTCATGAGCTTAGTGCATTTCGTAATTACATTTTAAGATATTGTATGTGTTACATGTCTTACACTTGGAAATCTTGCGGTCCTACTTTATACATTACTTAAACCTGTGAATTGACTAACTTTGTGTTGACGAGAACAAGGATACATTGGTGGTCATTGTTTTGGAGTCACATTATTATAAAGATTTAAGTGCATTACATTTTGGAATATTTGTTATGTATTAAAATCTTTACACTTTTCAAGGATGAACAAGTTAAGCTATGGGCTTTTGTAACAAAAAATTTAATTAATCCAATGTATCATTTTCAAATGACTCATATAGAGGCCGTTATCATATCTTGTGCTATTGATCTATGATGTAACACTCACAGACCCATATTCCATTGCGACCCTATTTGGGGGTGTTACACTACTACACTCCCCGAGTATCCGGCTCGAGATTTCATTATGTCAACAAGCTCTCTTCAGGCAGAGAAAACCGTTCACAAGTCGCTTACGTTATTTTCCGACACTAAGCTAAATGTCGAGTATTAATCTTAGCTAGAACCAATCTACCACTTCACAAGCACTACACAATCACAAGATCTACACTATCGGATTTACACACTATCCGACTTATACAATCACACAAGATAATCAAAATAGAGTTTTGAATCTTAGAGAAGAGAAGAGAAATCACTAATCTATAACACTTCATTTCTTGGCGAATACGAGTGTTCTTCTCTTGCACTTGATAGAAGAAGGAAGAAGATAGAAGATGAGATTTGATCACTTGAAACAAGATTAAACTATGTTAGTGATCAAGATATGTAGTGAGAGAAAGAAGATTTTTATAGAGAGAAAGATGACAGAAAAATTCATGCTAAGAGGTCTATTTTTTTGCTGAGAATAGTGCAGTATTTATAGCAAGGAAAACCCAACGGTCATCTGGTGGCGGTCTCGGCGGACTCAGATATATGTGGGGGCCGCCCCTATACTGACGTTCCAATTTTTGTCCTTTTGTGGGGAAGGTTTATCCTGGTGTGTTGGTTTCTGTTTTGGGGGGAAAATAGAATTCAAAATTTATGTTTTTAAATAAAACATTATTTTTATTTAACAAAACTATTTTGTGTAATTTTGTAAAAATATAGTTTTGTAGAAATGTGATGGATTAAGAAGAAAAATTATTTTCTTGATCACTAATTAAGTTTAATGATTTGTTTATCCATACCTTAAGTGATTTATGTCGAAATGGAAGTTTACGATTAATAACATGTAAACGTTTATTTTTATCGTGAATGTTTTTACATTTTGTCATCTTCAAAACGTAGAGGAGTCAAAAAATATAAATAACGTTTTTAAGCATTATTTGTATTAACAATCTCCCCCTTTTTGATGATGACAAAATATAAACTCATTTTGTATAAAAATAATTTTTTTAAGTTATTAATGAGTTTTAATCCATTTCTCCCTTTTTTTGTCTAATCCAAAAAGGTTTATCGTTGAGATGTAGAGAGAAATAATTCAACGTTGCAAAGGGAGCCTTTTTTTCCCACCCCTTTTAATGTATAACTCCCCCTCGTTTGGGGCAACTAAAGGGATACGAGCTTATGGGTTTTGTACTAAACCGAGTTAGAATACAAGGTTAATAAACATTCTAACAAGTAGCAAGATTACGACAAATATATTCAAGGGTAATAAAAAAATATCCATTTAAAACATAATGAATTCATACCACTCATAATAATAAGGGACCATTCATTCATAATAGATAAAAATTCATACTAGAAGAGTATGAATATTACAAGGGATATGAGTTAGGCATAGAAGCATAACATAAAGAAACATTTTCAATATAGCTAGACTAGTTGATTCTTGATGTCTAGGAGATGCATTAACTAAGGATGGGTGGTCTTTAACGTAGAGGTGATAGAGGAAAGGTTGGTGAGGAATTGTTTGGTGGAGCATGACTTTGAGTGAGGAGGGATTCAAGGCGTCAGGGATGTAATCTCTTAATTCTATGAAGAGGTTTGGGTATTCGATGTAGTTTTTCTTCCCTCTCTGGTTCGAAGGCCTCCCCTTCGAAGCCCGAATGGGATCTTCTCCCAATTACAACCAATAACCTTCGAATAGTTTCGAGTGGCGTAAAACCATCTTCGGGATGGTTACCAGTATGGAAATCTGCCACGCGAAGCCCTACACCCTTCGCGGTGGGCCTTCGACAAAACTAGAGCAAAGGTCAGACAGTCAAACTGGTTCTATACTCTATCTAAGGTCTTCCCGCCAAAATAGAGATCGTGGTACACAACCCCACGAATCACCCCTTAAATCATGGGATGCCCCCACGATCACCGGTCTGTGTGCTAAGCCTCATCCCATCTCATTTCTACACCTATAAATAGATGGTAAGGGATCCAGGTTTGGCTAGAACTTTGGACACACTTACTTACGTTTCCATACTTTACCAAATACAAAGCACATACTTACTCTTACGCCGGAGGTGATTCGCAGGGATACCCCCTACGCTTCACTTAACGTAGTGTTTTCATTTGTGTTGACACGGGTTATTTCAAGGCTTGGCAACTCAACAATCACTCAAAGAACTCTTCGATCTCATCGAAGCCTGATCGTGCCCATATTTGCACAATCAGTGGCGCCATCCATGGGACCGCAACAATTAGTCTCGTTCAAACCAAGCCTAGTAATCGTTCAAACAAATAGTCTCGTTTAAACCAATCCGTAGGACCGCAACAATTACACCACCACCGGGTTTCTCGGCAATACCCAAAACTACCACCATGTTTGCCGCCACCACTCTTGAAAACACGCATGTGGCTTATTGTGCTTCCACCTCAGCTAATTCCAATCCCGTGATCAGCCCGGCTTTCATCGAAGCCAATTATGAAGCCCTTGAGTCTCTTTTAAGAGACCGGCGAAGGCATATGCGTAATAATGACCTCTGAATCGAACTAGAGTACTTCAGCGAAGATTATGATGAAGAACGAGAGATGGAGCCAATACCTGAGCCTACCAGAGCTGCCACTTCACCTCTTCGAATAGCATCTCCCAGGAACCGTAGATGGATGAAAAGAAAAGTAGGAATCTCAGAAGAAGCACCCAGAGGAGATGGAGGTCAAAGTGTGAATCTCCCTTTACTTTTAGCAGCCCATTTGGGGAGAGGCGAGAATGGACAACCTTTGCAACCTTCTCTGACTTCCGCTTACGGAGGTCAGGCACTTCCAAATAACATAGGAGGGAATCTCCCTTCTAATGGTACGTTCCTCTCACACCATGCTCAACCTTTCATACCTATTAGCTTGAATATATCCAACGGGTTCATGCCTACTCACATTCACCCTTATCAACAACCTACGAGTTATGTTAACGGGCAACACCTAAGCTTCCCCATGCAAACTCCATCGGGAAACCTCCCTATGGGGGGAATTCCTGCCCATCTCCCACAGGGAGGGTACGCACCACAGACCTTCGCAAATAGTAATATGCCTTCCCAGAACGGTTTTACGTACCCCATAAATATGCCTACAAATAGTTATCCTTTTTATACACAACCTATGTACACATTCCTAAATGTGCCTGTGTATACCAAACCAAACCTAGCAGGCGTTGCCTTGAATCCTGTGGGTTCGGTAACACCTTTTATACGCTGGATAGAGGATTAACCCCTCCTGACAGACTGAAAATGCCTTCCTATATTGGTTCTTATGATGGGAAAGGGCACCCAGATAATTTCCTGCACATTTTCGAAGGGGCTATACGGATGCAAAAATTATTGATGCCGGTAGCCTGCCATATGTTTACATATACCCTCAAAGACTCTGCCAGAATATGGTGGAACAATCATAAAACATGTAATATCCTCGATTACGAAGATCTCAAGGCAAAGTTCCGATCGCATTTTAGTCAACAGAAGAAGTTCACAAAGACCACTGGTACTCGCTCATAAGAAAGAAAAAAAAGAAAAAAAGCTAACACTCGGCAAAGTTCTTGTTCTTATAATAAGCGGAAGAAACCATAACTAGAAAAAGAGGCATGCAAACCACGGTGGGATAGGGGAAACCACATTCCCACCCCTTCTGAATGTAGGCTCATCAGATCCCGTCATAATCAAGCTACATTTGCTATCACTTTAAAGGAGTTATGTTAATTATGTCATGTCCTCATTTAATAGGGAATTGAGAATTTGTCAAGAGACATAGGTCTACTTATACAAAGCAGTATGAGACTCGACGCATGTGGATTAAACATTATAGAAACACAATATTAGGGAATTCCAATACTTATCAACAAATTCGTATTATACGTGTTTTTTCTCATCATTGATAATATGCGAGCTTGGAACCTACTAAGTCCATGATTTCAAGAGATTGTAATCATTTAAGGGGAAGCTTATTGTTTTAATTACCTCTACATGCACTCCTATTTTGATTATGACAAAAAAGGAAGATGCATGATTCAGGGTAAAGTTACTACATCTATATAAGCTCCAGGGGAAGCTTATGTTTATGTTTAGTCATTATCAACATAGGGAAATTTGTTGGGAATTATACTTTTGATATGATTATGAACAAAACATATTAAATATGGAGACCTACAAGAAAAAGCTAGAACAACATAATTGCTGATTATATCTTTTAGTTACATTAAATAACTGTTTGACAATCATCAATTCAGCATTATGTTGTTCATAAGCTTGTCTTGTAGTCCTCCATCTTAATTATGTTTTGTCATAATCACTCAAAAGTATAATTCCAACAATCTTCCCCTAGTTGATTAATGACAAAACCAATAACACAACTTCCCCTGAACCTAATATAGATGAAGAACTTCCCCTGAATCCATGCACTTTTTTTTCAGGGGAGTTCTTCATCTATATTAGCTTCAGTGGAAGCTGGTTATTGGTTTTGTCATTATCACTAGGAAGATTGTTGGGAATTATACTTTGGAAGTGAATATGAAAAAAACATATTAAAGATAGAGGACCTACAAGACAAAGCAAGAACAACATTAATGCTGATTGAAGATTTATACAAACAAAATTTAATGCTACCACGAAAAGATAAAGATCAACATTATATGCCGATTTGAAGATTAGGTCAAATAGTATTTAAAGCTGATTTATAGTTTCCTTCCTAATTTTATTGAACTTACTTGCTTGTAATACCAACCCCTCTAGTTATATAAAGAGGGTAGGCGTCATGTGATTATCCATCATAGTTAGATCTCTCCAAGAGATCCTAATAGTTAGCTTAATTAGTTTATGTAAATTCATAGTCGACAGTTAAAGTCGTATAGTATAATAGTATTATAATAAAAATTCTTGTTCATAACATTTTTGTTCTTAATTTGTTTATTCCGCTGCGTGATCAATGTTATGATTTCCTAGATGGCAAACATCAATGAGCATTCAATATAGTTTTCACATTTCATTAGATAGAAAAAGATCCTTAGGCAAAGGAAAAAAGAGTGGAAAGGAAAATGCATACTAAGACAGAGCAGACATTGGAACAAACCCAACAAGTGGTTATGATAAAAGACTTGGAAATGCATTAATGGTTGAAGAAAATTAAAAAAATGTAAAGATAAAGGGAAAAGAAAGAAGCCCAACCTTAACACTTAGTAGAAACTAACGCACGGTCAATACATATGCTATCAGAAATACTAAGCCATTGTCTGGTATTGAAGATATTCATCATGGACCCAGTGATGCAATGCACAACCAGTCCTAGCCACTCAAAGTCTCTAAAAAGACTCTTGTTTCATTCTCACAGAGATTAAACACATTTCTATTGACTTTCTCACTCCGGGTTAGTAAGTATTGAAAAGGTGGCAGTACTCTTACCAGCCTCCGATTACTAAAACCAAAGTGCACTTATCGAGTCTAAGACCATAAAAGAGATCACCATAAAATCTCATTAGGACCACTATCATAAATTATGTTAAATCAGACATTGTGAAAACAAGTAATATCTTAAGAGTCCTACGCATTATCCTTGTGATATTGCTAGAACATCAAAGTGATGCCCAAAAGTATTCAGAGTGACGATGGAAATCCTTCCAGAGCCAACATCAAACAAGCTCTGTGGTAGGTGACTTGTGAGATCCTACACGGATCAAACTTGTGATACTGGATATTAATTCGGTCCAGCTTATGAATTGATGAAATAATTTTGAAAAAGATAAAACTGTTGGTGTGTTATAAAAACCGTTTGCATCTTAACACACCAACTGATTTCCCTAAATCAATTTTCAATCTTATGTCCATGGGAAGCCTCACAATGGATCTGACATAATAAAGCTTAACACGAATTAACGACTTAATCGAAAAGATAGTAATATACAGATTCACGTCTTACCGTTAGTCTCTTTGAGACGCTCCGAAAAAGAGAACGCTAGTGCATTGTGAAAACTTACAAGGATATTTCTCTTGAATTCTAACTGATCCAATGGGTAGTATTAATAACTGATTAATGGGGAATCATGGTTATTTCAACCGTATTTGATGAAGTGACAAAGACACTCTCATCCATATATGTTGTTTATCACTAACCCATTCATGCAGATTTCCTGACGGCGGCAGCAGTTAACCGATGACAAGTCAAAGTTAATACCAAATGCACATACCCGACCGACATAATGTAACAGACATATGAAACTATAAACATGCTTCAAAATATTTCCGCTACTCTATACTAGCACATCTTCTTTGACATGACTAAGTATAAAGTTAAAGAGTTTCAAGAAAGATGACCTTTTCAAGCTTTCAATACAAAGAAAGGTATGAGCATGTCAGTCCAAAAGTCACAAGATCATAAGAAGGCAATGATTACAAGATGGCGAAAAGATATTATGCTTGGTTGATGATCTCAAAACTCAAACACATACCAAGTCAAGTATAAAAAGACAAGCTAGAGCCAAAAAGTCCAAAGATTACTACAATCAAGAATCACAAGATAAAGATCAGTAAAACAAGACTCACAAAGATTGAAGACATTCATAGAATAAAAGCAAAGTTTTTGTAAATTAGAGTGCCCTACCTTAGGGGGAGATTGTTAGAAATCGAGAAAATACTCGATCACTACCAATATATTATAGAATAGCTCGTAGCGTAATATTTGGAAACTTACCAAGCTAACGGGGTCAACATAAGACAACCCTTATGTTGACCGGCCATGTATTGGAATAAATACCCCTCTCCATACCTTGGAAATGGTTGGTTGTTTCATTTCTCTCATCATACATTTTCCTTCTTTCTCTCTCTTAAGTGTTACAACCCTTATTTCTCTCTCTAGACTTTCTCTAGCTTATTTGTTAAGTGATTTGATACATCTACATTAGTCCTGCACAATAAATCATGAAAGCTTTTTTGCTTTCCCCTATTAGATATGACAAATACAATATATCACCTAATTTGATACACAAACGATCAGCAACAACATCACAACAACGCAATGAGATATTCACACCACTATAACACTAGTTCAACGGTGCTATATTTTATTAGTATCGTTGAACTTAAATATAATAAAGTATTAAATAACACAATCAATGAACAATGTCCGACCATCAACTACGCCATGTCCCAAACACTTTTGAATATTCCTCTTCGAAATATAAAAGTGATTTATTAATGATAATAAGTCCGCTTTAAAACAATGAGTTGATCCTTACGACCCAATGTATTGAAGATTTGGAGACACAACTGCCATTCAAATTCATAGCGGTATACAAAGATGGAGAGTCTATGTTGCTTAAAAACTTTATCTGATTGCCAATACGTCATCATGATTAACTAGTGAATTTATAAAAATATACATTACAAATATCTCTCTTTTTTTAGTAAACAACATAATAAAATAAAAGAACATTGGTCTTTCCAATTTTCCGTCGTATAATTTGTTTATAACAAAAAAAAAAAAAAAACCCTTACATTTCTTAACATAATAATCAAAAAGCTGCCAGCAAGAAGTTTATTTATGATATGTAAGTCGAAGGAATTTACTTCTTAAATAAATGATTGAATATAAACCTTGACAGAATGTTGGAATAAAAACACCCCAAAATAAATAAAGCATTAATGACAATAGGCTACCCCTTTCCATAGTATCTCAACACAACCCCCAAACGTGGCTATCCTTATTGAATAAATAAATTAATACCTGCCCTTCTTTAAAAAAAAAAGATTCATCCTCTTTATAAACCACAATCTTCTTATCCAACAGACTTTATTTATTTTTTGTCCTTCTTTTAAAACAAAAAACACTGAATCACCTACCCATACTCAAAAGTTGTACCCAGACCACAAGATCCACCACAAGCCCAAAAAAAGGCCGAACCCTGATGGTGGAGTCTTTTACAAAGCCTGAGTTTAGATGGTCAGGCTCTTCGCTTATAGAAAAACTTTAACAACAGAAAATAGACATAGTCTAACGATTGGTTTTAAAATTTTGATGACCAAAGGTCAAGGAGACGAAAATCAGAAGACGGAGCAGAATTGAGAGACCGAAGGTCACGGTGACTCGGTATGTACGGCTCAATGGATGGTATAATACCTTGAATTTTGAGATGTTTGAGGATATAAAAGAATATTCATTCGGAGGTTAAAAACAATTATTCAAACATACCCACATAAAACAACCCGGATGGTCATAGAGTACCGAAAGTTTCTGGCCAATACAAAATTTCATTTGAGAAGAATTTTTCCATAGCAAAATGAAGTTAAATCTAGCCAAAGTTGTCACAAATATTAACATTATGACAACAGTGGGCGGGTGGAGTCTCTGTATTTTTTCTCTACACTACTTTTTAATATATTTTATGTTGAATGTAATTTGGCGAGCGTGGGTATAGAGGCGAGAGAAGATCAAATAATTTAAAATTTTATTGGTTTTTAGTACGTAGAGTTTGCGATAAGTTGTATTAGAATATAATTATCTCTAGTTGGTATTGGTGAGTGTGTGTGTGAGATTTAATATACTAGTATTGGGGGGTGTGGGGTTACACAGAGGAGTCATCTATCTGTGTGTAGTGTCTGAATTCTGTAAATGTGTGTAAGGTTATTTAATTTTGCGTGGGTAGTTTGATTTTAAATTTATGTTGTGGTGAGATTTTTTTGTGTGTGTGTTTGTGTTGTGTATATATGTGGTATTGAGTGTTGTTTTGGGTGAGGTTATAGAGTGGAGTGTTGTTAAAGTTAGTGTGTTGATTTAATGTATGGTGTGATGAGTGTGTATGGGTGTGGTTATGTGTGTGATGGGTGTGGGAGTTTGGGGGATTTATATTGTTGGGGGGGGGTTGGGTGTTTGATTTTGATATTTTGGTGGATTTTGGATTGTTTGTTGAGATGTGGTTGATTTTTTGTTGTTGTTATGTTGATCTTTTTGTTTTTGATTTAGTGTGTGTTTTTTTGTGTGTGGTTGTTGTTTTTGGGTTATTTATTTTTTTTTGGATGTAGTGAAGGTTGGTTTAGTTGAGTGTGAGGTGAGAGTGGATTTGTGTTTTAATTTGATTGAGTGGTTGGTTCTCTTGAGATTCTGATATGAAGTGTGATTATCTATATATATATGATGTGGTTTGGAGGTATAGATGGATGAGTGATAGTTTTGTTAGTGAGTGCAGTCGTGCGAGGTTGTACACACAATTATTTAAAAGTGAGAGTGTTTTTAGGGTTGTATATATAATATTGTTATATCATATAGTAAATTATATTATTTGTTTTGGATGGTTATATGATAGAGGTATTTTTGTGTTTTGTTGTTGAGGTTGTGTTTTTGGTTGTGAGAGTTGAGTTGTTTGTTGATGAGGATTGGAGAGAGAGAGGTGAGATAGTTTTTTATTTTATGTTTGTGGAGGTTTGGTGTTGGTGAGAGATTTATATTTTTAAGAGATATTTTATTTTTGGTGGTTTATTTGATTTATATTTTTTTTTTTTTTAATTATTTTTTTATGTTTTGTTTTTGTGTTTTTGTGGTGTTTTTTGTATAGTGTTTATTTGATTTTGAGCAGTGGTGGTTATTTTTCTAGATAGTATAGTGTTGTTGTATGTGTTGGTGTTGTATGTTTGTATATTATGGTGAGAGAGTGTGAGTGTGGTGTTTGAGAGTGATGTGGTTTTTAGGAGTTTGTTTGGTGATGGAGTTTTTGAAGTGGTGGTTTGGTTTTTGGTTGGGTGTGGTTTTTATATAGAGTTGGTGATTTTTGGTTAATTATTATTTGTTTTGTGTGGTGTGAGTTGTTTGTGTGTAGTGTTAGGTGTAGTTGAGGTGGGGTTTTTGGGTGTGTTGGTAGTTAGAGAGTGGTTGTTTTTGTATGAAGTTGTGGAGGTGATGTTGTGTGTGGAGTATTGGGGGAGAATGGTTTTGTTTTTTTTGTTCTATATCTCTGTGATATCTGTTTTGTTCTGTGGTTGATGTTTGTAGTATAGAGATGAGAGAGGTTTGTTTTTGTTTTATATATCTGGAATGTTGTGATGGGAGTGAGATGGAGAGTTTTTTTATTGAGAGTGTTTTTTTGTTGGGATTTTTTGTTGGGTTTGGGGTTGATTGTTTTTTTTTGTTGTTTGGTTATATATTTTAGTTTTTTTTTATTTTTTTTGTTTGTATTTGTTGTATTGGGTTTTGGGGATATTTTGTGGTGTTGAGTTTAGATAGTTTTGAGTGTTTGGGGTGTTGTTTTTTGTGTGTGTGAGTGTTTTGTGGAGGGGATTTGTGTTGTGAGTGTTTGTTTTTTTTTTTTATTTTTATTTTGAAAAATATTAAAATTTGATAATAATATGATTATAATTGAAATATGATATTTAATTTAATTGTATATAAATATTGCCCCCGATCACATCAAAATAAATACCAACACACAACAATTCACATTTTAATACTATCCCCTTTTCATCACGACCATAATTCCATCATACATAAATAACTTATACATTCATACTTTTTCAAAGTTACAGAACTATAAACGGAGTATTGCACCCAATCACCGAAATATCGCGCCGCATCGCAAATCCGAAATCACAAATAATTATCTCACACAAGGACATATGGTAAATGAATATTCAAGTTCTCTACACGTCACATATTAGATGAACTAACTTTGTTTTGATATCTCAAAAATCATATATGGTTACCTAAAAATAATTATAAGGCATGGTCGACCTCTCGTCTTTATCATAACAGAATCAAATTCGAACTCGAACTTCGCACGTGCAATCTATGAAATTTTTCACTGCAACCCTGAAACCGACGGTCACTAACGTTCAAGCTCCCTTTTAGTCATTCCCGTATGATTGTCTTTCGGTAGGAGGACTCATCTCCTCTGACTTCTTGAGGTGATCCTTTGGCGTTCTTGACAAATGTCCTTTTGTCATTTCTTAGGTTTGGGTTTCGAATCCTACGCCACAGTAAGCAGAATCGTACTCGACGGTCACCAAAATTCCATCCGATAATATAGTTTCTTTCTATAACCACTCTGGGTTTTAGATTACCCCAACATTTCGATTTGTCAACCACTAAAATTGGCTTGCCTCCAGTCAAGCATTTCCATGCACCATCTTAATACGACCACCCACTACACCTAAAATGAGACCTCTGTGCAGTCCGACGCTTGAGCTTCGGCATTGGTCATCGATATTAACTAATTGTGTTGAAACACCTATCGTCACCTAGTTAGAATTCGGAATGTTCATGTGACAACCTTTGGCTAGAATTAACTTCATAGCTATGGAAATTCTCATGACATTTTGTATGGCCAGAACCTTTCGGTACCTCTATGACCTCCGGGGTCTGTGGATGTTTTTACACCTCCGATGAAAAAATTACTTTTTACCCAACTCTCAAAATCAAAGGCAACTTCCATCCATTAGCCGAACATACCGATCACCGTGAACCTTCGTCTCTGCAATCAGCTCCGTCTCTGATTACGCTCCTTGAACTTTGTCATCAAAAATTTAAAACCAATCTTAACTATGTCTATTTTCAGGGTAACAGCTATAATGCGAGCCAGACATCTAAACTCCAGGCTTTGAAGACTCCCACCATCAGGGTCGGCCTTGGGCTGGACTGTGAGCCTGGGTATCACCTTTGAGTATGGTGAATCAGTTTTGTTTAAAAGAATGACAGAAAAATAAATGAAAGTTGTGATAACGAAGATGTGTTAAAGAGGACTGAAATTTTTATTCATTAAAGAAGAAGGTATTAATTAAATAATCACATCAATAGCCACGTGGGGGTGTAGAACAAGGAAGGGACATAACTGCCATTTAAAGACTCATTTAATATTTTGGGGTGTTTTATCCCAACATCATGTCCAAGGGTATATCAATACTTATTATATAAGAAAGTAAATTCCTTCGCAACTTTTACAATACCAAAAAAATTCTAGCTGCACTATTGCAACTTCTGTTAAGAAATGTAAGGGTTAAACAAATTATACGACGGAATTTGAAAGACCAATGTTCTTTTATTTTATTCTGTTGTTTACTACAAAACGAGAAGATATATGTAAATGTAAAATGTTATTAAATTCACTAGTTAATCATGATGACGACTTGCAATCAGAATAAATTATTTAAGCAACAAACTCTACATCCTTTGTATACCGCGATGAATTTGAAAGTTCAGTTGTGTCTCCAAAACTTCAATACAATTGGGTCGTAAGGATCAACACAAATTTTTTTTAAAGCACATAATCATAAAAATCACTCTTACATTACGGAAGGACTTCAAATAAGTTGTACATGCATAGTATATAGTCGACTAATGTTTCATTGATTGTGTTATTTAATACTTTGTTATATTTAAGTTCAACGATACTATTAAAATTTACACCGATGAACTCGTAAAGTGGTGAGATATCTCCATTGGTTGTGTCCATTTGTTGCATCCGTTTCTTGTATCAACTTAAGGTGATAAATTGTAATTGTCCTATCTAATAGGGAAAGCAAAAAAGCTTCATATTAATTGTGGCAGGACTAATGAAAATGATCAAATCACTTAACAAATACGCCAAGCGAAAGTCCTAGAGAGAGAAAAAGGGTATGTAACACTTAAGAGAAAGAAAGAAGGAAAATATGATGAGAGAATAAACAACCAACCATTTCCAATGTTATTAGAGGGGTATGATTCCAATACATGCCGGTCCAACATAAGGGTTATCCTTAGTTGACCCGTTAGCTTGGAAGTTTTCCAAATATTACCTACACTATTCTAAAAATTTATTGGTATGATCGTGAGTATATTTCTCGAATTCTAACAATCTCCCCCTAAGGTAGGCACTCTAATTTACAAAAACTTAAGCTTAACATTCTATGAATGTCTTCAATCTTTGCTCGTAGTCATGTTTTCTTGATCTTTATCTTGTGAATCTTGATGAGTAATGCTTTAGACTTTAGGCTCTACTAGTCTCTTTTAACTTGACCGTATGTTGATCTTGAGCTTCTTGAGATCATCATCAAAATATCATCTCTTTTCATCATCTTGTAATCTATTGCTTCTTATGATCTTGTGATTTTGGACTGACATGCTCATACCTTTCTTTTATAAGCTTGAAAAGGTCATCTTTCTTGAAACTCTTTAACTTTAATACTTCGTCATTTCAAAGAAGATGTGCAGTATCAGAGTAGCGGAAATATTTTGAAGCATGTACTTAAGCTTTCATAATGTCTTTACCTATGTCGTCGGGTATGAGCATTGGTATAACTATTGACTTTGGTCAAGGTTAACTGCTGCCGCCGTCAGGAAATCTGCATGAATGGGTTAGTGATAAACAACATATATGGAAAGATGTCCTTTGTCACATTCAATCAAATACGTTATTGACAAAAACCATTATTCCCATTATCAGTATAAATACCTACCTGTGGATATGTAGAATTCAAAGAACGCCTTGACAGTTATCACAACTGCACTAGCCTTCCAATTATCGGAGCGTCTCAACAGACAACACGTAAGAGTGAATCAGTAAAATTACTATCTTTCCGATAAGTCGTTAATTCGTGTTCCTCTTTCTTATGTCCAAATACCATTGTGAGTTCCATGGACATAAGATTAAAAAATGATTAGGAAATCATTGGTGTTTGAAGAATGCTACACGGTTTTGTATAACACACCAAAATTTTAATCTTTTTCAAAATATTTCATCAATTCCATAAGTTGGATCGAATTAATATCCAGTATCACAAGTTTGATCCGTGAAGATCACACCCAGTCACCTACCACAGAGGACTTGTATGATGTTGGCTCTGGAAGGGATTTCCATCGTCACACCTGAATACTTTTGGGCATCACTTTGGATTTCTAGCAATATCACAAGGATAATGCTTAGGAGCCCTATATATTACTTGTTTTCACAATGTCTGATTTTAACAAATATAATGTATAGTGTCCCCTAATGAGATATATGGATATCTCTTTTAAGGCCTAGACTCATAGTGCACTTTGGTTTAATAAACGAGGCTGGAGCAACTGCCACCTTTTCAATACCTACAACCCCCGAGTAGAAAGTCTATAGAAGATGTTTTTAATCTCTGTGAGAATGAAACAAGAGTCTTTTTAGAGACTTTGAGTGGCTAGGACTGGTTGTGCATTGCATCACTGGGTCCATGATGACTATCTTCAATACCAGAAAATAGCTTAGTAATTTCAAGTACAATATGAATTTGGACACCGTTCTACCTAAGTGTAAGGAGGGCTTCTTTCTTTTCACCCTTTATCTTTACACTTCTTTTTAATTCTTCAACCCCTTCAATGCTTACCAAGACTTTATCACTAACACCTTGTTGGGTTTGTTCCAATGTCAGCTCTGTCTTTAGTATGCATTTTCCCCCTTTCACACCGTTTTCTCCTTTTGCCTAAGACTTCTAATCTATCTAATGTGAAATAGTGAAAACCTAATTGAAGGGCTTCAAAATCTTTTGCCCATCTAGATAACATAACACTGATCACGCTAGCGAAAAAACAAAAACAAACAACAATTTTACTGAAGCAAATTTTTATTTTCATAAACTATATACTATTCGACATTAATCATCGACCTATGAACTATACATAAACTAATAAGCTAACGTAATAAACTCTCATTGGAGAGATCTAACTATGATGATCTCAATCACTAGACGCCTACCCTCTTTATATACTAGAGGGTGTTTAGGTATTACAAAGACAAGATAAGAATCAAATAAAATTAGGAAAACTATATTAATCACATAAATACTATTGACTAATCTTCATCGGCATTAATGTGATCTATTAATCTTTTAGTGGAGCATAAATATTGTTAGACTAATCATCAAATCAGCCATTAATGTTTGTTTCTAAGCTCTTTCTTGAGGTCCCTCTAATCTTTAATATGTTTTTTCATAATCAACCACAAAGTATAATTCCCAACAATACCCCCAGTTTGATAAGACAAAACCAAAACACAAACTTCCCTTGAAGCAAATAAAGATAAGAACTTCCCCTGAAAAAAAAAGTGCTGGATTCAGTGGAAGTTCTTCATCATATTACTATCAGGAAGCATGAGCTTATTGGTTTTTTCATTAACCACTTAGGGAAAGATGTTGGGAATTATACTTTGGAGTTGAATTATGACAAAACATATTAAAGATAGACCTACAAGACAAACTAGAACAACATTAATGCTGATTTGAAGATTATCAAACAGTATTTAATGCTCAACCTAAAAAATAAAACAGCATAATTTTTTTTTCTAGCTTTGTCTTGTAGTCCTCCCATTCTTTAATAGTTTTTGTCATAATCAACTCAAATTATAATTCCCAACAATCTTCCCCTAGTTGATAATTACAAACCAATAAACATAAGCTTCCCCAGAACTAATATAGATAAGAACTTCCCCTGAATCCATGCACTCTCCCTTTTTATGTCAATAATCAAATAGGAGTTCATGTATATTGTAAATTAACAATAGCATCCCCTTAACAAGTTTACCATCTCTTGAATCATGGACTTAGTAGTCTCCAAGCACATATATCAATGATGAAGAAAAACGAATTAATACAATTTGTTGAAGAAGTTGAATTTCCCAACTTGTGTCCTTATAACATTTTATCCTATGACGTCGAGTCACATACCTCTATTATACGTAACCTATGTCCCTCTTGACCAAAACTCCATTCCTCTAATAAATGAGACACTTATCATACTAACATAACTTCCTTAAAGTAAAGCAAATTACGTATTAACATAATAAGTATATCTACACCTTTGCTAGATTCATCAAGTCTTCTCACCGCCTTATAATCACGAAAAAGTTATCTTAAAGGTGACCACTCCCATTTAAGATATGATAAAGACACAAAACCTGTGAAAATCACTACACCATCATAAAAAATAATCAAATGTCTTCTTCAAAAAATCTCCAAAACCGAGCCATAAACATCATCATCGATCAAGTATCCAAATGCGTCGTTTTAGGTTTCTACATCATTCTTCTACCATAAAAACCTTGAATCCAATATATTCAAGAGCAACCCCGCCTCTGAAACCAATTGTGTTAAAACCTAATTCAGCTCATAGATCGTTTTGCATATCTAGTGATATCATCACATTGAGATCAAGCACGAAATAAGAAATATGAACAACAAGGATATTAACAAAGATTTTTTAATTCATAAACTATATACTAATTCGACTTTAATTAGTCGACTATAAACTATTACCTAACCTAATAAGCAAACAATAACTCTCATTGAAGAGATCTAACTATGATGGATAATCTATACTAGATGCCTAACCCCTTAAAAAAAAGATAATTATATTCTTATATACTAGAGGGTTAGGGTTTACAAGACAAGATAAGACAAATAAAATTAAGAAACTATAAATCAGTATTAAATACTATTTGACTAATCTTCAATCAGCATTAATATTGATCTTTATCTTTTAGCTGAGCATTAAATACTGTTTGACTAATCTTCAATCAGCATTAATGTTATTCTAGCTTTGTCTTGTAGGTCCTCCATCTTTAATATGTTTTGTCATAATCAACTCAAAGTATAATTCCCAACAGAAATGTCCCCGGGTAGATCCCTTTGGTTCTGGCTAGATCATGGGAACGAATACCTAATCTTAACCACCTTATAACTCTAATTAATTACAAACATGGTTGGTCTTTTGGTATTGTTCTCGGCCTTAAAACCATTTGAAAACATCGATCAAGGTACTTTGTGATATAAATAAAAACATTTAGTACCTCAATGGTTTTACTTTTCATAAATGCCTCCCCTCTTACACGTGCATCCATAATGTAAAAAAATTTACACATGAAGCTATAGCTCTCACTTGATCCTAAGTGAACGCCAACTTATACCATATATTTTTAATCACATTTTCTCCCCTTATCAAAAATGTCAAATCTTTTAATATTTTGGATATCAATTGATTCAAATATGTTTCAAAATAGGTTGGGGAGAAAAATGTTCCGATTGTTAACAAGCCGTAGTAGGAACATTTTAATGCTCCCCCTTAATTTATGAGGGTATTATATATATAGTGTTGAGTACGTTAATTTGAAAGATTTTGAATTTATGAAAAGATATCTAAAAAAATTCATACACAAACACAATTTATACAATGCCTATTATTAAAATCAATACAACAGATTCACAAATAAATTTTAAAGATTGGACCTGACGATCATACGATATGCATCATCAGTTTGTAGTCTGATTGTGCAAATATGGGCACGATCAGGCTTCGATGAGATCGAAGAATTCTTTGAGTGATTGTTGAGTTGCCAAGCCTTGAATAACCTGGGTCAACACAAATAAAAACACCACGTTAAGTGAAGCGCATGGGGTGTCCCTGCGAATCACCTTTGGCGTGAGAGTAAGTATGTGCTTTCTATTTGGTAAAGTATGATAACGTAAGTAAGTGTGTGAAGAGTTCTTACCATACCTGAAGCCCTTACCATCTATTTAATAGGTGTAAAATAAGATAGGGGGAAAGGGGGGGACAAGGCTTACAAAAAGTATCGGGATCATGATTGTCCTACGATTTAAGGGTTTTTTTGATTCTTGAGGTTTGTACCACGATCACTATTTTGGGCAAAACTTGATGGAAACGTGGATTTTGACTGTTTTGACTATGCTCAAAGTTTCGTCGAAGGCCCACCACGAAGGTGTAGGGCTTCGCCTGGCGGATTCCCATACTGGTAACCATCCCAAGATGGTTTAACCCACTCGAAATTATTCAAATGGTTAATGTTGTAATTTGAGAAGATCCTATACGGGTCTTCGAAAGGGAGCCTTCGAACCGGAGAGGATGGTACGTCATCAAGCCCCTTAGTCGAATGTAATGTATCCTCATGAGTGCAATGCTTTCGACTATCAATATCGAACTAATCTTAAACCATCAAGACCTTAACATGCTAGTACATTGAATACAACTTCCTTTAATAGGGGAGTTAGTTGAGTAACTGATAAATAAATGTCCTTCTCGAAAAATGGCGCGCTCTTCTTTATATTTTCAAGGCCCGATTTTTTCCGTACGTTGTATTAAGGATATGTTTACCTCGTATTAAACTTTACCTTTTCATACTTTGCCAAATAATAATTCTCCTTAAGGTAACTACTTCTTCCTTCCTTATATGGATTCCAAATTTACTTTCGCCTCTCAAACATGTACGCTAACGAGAGAAAAACTGAATCAATTTGTTATTAACTTTGACATTCCTCAGGATGTCAAGGTCATTCTTCCCAAGAAGTCGCATACCCGTAATAGATTGCCCCTTTGGGATTTCCATTGGGTCATAAACTCCATCACTTTCCCTTCTAATTTAAGCTTCCTAATCCTCTTGTCAAATGGAATGTTGAATTAATTTTCAAAGTACACATATCCCTTTTTAAATCCTTTTTGGTTGGTGAAATTGACCACTTTTGCCGTGATGTGCAAAGCTTATGGAGGTGAGCCTACTATCGATCTCCTTTGTCTTTTTTAAACCGTGGTCCTGCTGGTGACTGGTTGACTCTTTCTAATAGGGGGAGTGCTTATGTCCCCAAGGCCCTTCTTAAACCCATAACCCATTTAGGGAATTGGAAAGATAGTTTCTTCTTTATTGAGAACAAAATCATCCCTTCTGACTATCTAGAGCTTCTTCTTGGTGAAAATAAGTTAGACAAAAAATCCTTCAAGGATAAAGTTCCTTTGCATCCTGAAATGGGATCTTTATATGACTAGTCAGCCACATATCCTTATATTGTTCAAACTTTTCAGGACCCCATTCTCTATCTAGCAGGTCTGAAGACTACTTGGAAACATAGTCCTAAGAGGCATGTCATCTATCACCGGGGACAGGGTATATTTGTTTCTTTATGTACGAGAGGTTCACTCCAATTCTTCTTTCGTTTTATTAACATCGGTTTTTTTGTAGAAATGGACTTCAGGAGTTTTATGCTTGAAGGGGTTGATGGTGAGTTTAATTTTTTACCTGCAGAAGGAGTTAGTAAAGGCCAAAACTCTCCATCTGCAAAATCTTAAACGAATGCTCTCGGAATGGTGATATTCCCCTATCATCTGTTACCCCATTTAAATTATTGTTTGAGAATGTTGCTGAAACCTGATGATCACTCTATGAGGTGGATGACAAACATTAGGTGGTCTATCTTACCTCCTTACCTTTTGAAGGATAGCAAAAAACTCATAAATTCCTTACAAAAAAAACAAAAGAAGGGGAAGTTGCTTCCGGTGTCCCTAGGAAGGCCTTGCCTCCGAAGGTTCAAAAAGTGTCTGCCCGAGCTAGTAAGGTTGCTGGTGAGGCTTATACTCCTCTGGATGTTGACGGCGATTCTAATATCCATGGTATGCTCTAGTCTTCTTCAAAATGGACCTTTATGTGATTTTTTAACAATGTCATCATTTTTTCTTCGCTTTTGTTATAGAAATCCTTACAGCTAATGAGTTAAGTATGCAAACAACTGCCATGGTTGTTGCATATATTACTCCTCCATCTTGGAAACACAACTTAGGGAGAGAAGCATAGAGCAGCTTTAGTGTAAATTATGATAAGGCCTATATTCGACAGCTCGTTCTTTACAAATTAGTTGAACAATAGGACTCGATACTTATTTTAGCACTTCATAAGGCAAAACTCGTATTGATGCAATTCGAGCACGAGAGCATGACAATAAAAAAAAATATGGCTTATTCTAAACTAGAAAGGAGTGTAAATTATGCTCTATCAGGATTTGATAAGAATCCTCTTATCTCTGATATGCAGTTAGATCAAAGTTTTGTAGTAAGTGGATGGTCCTTTATAGTGAGTATAGCAGGTCTTTATACTTGTGAAAAATATGGGTAATTAATGAACAAACATTGTCTTCCCTTCGCTAGAACTCAAAAGGTCTTAAAGACAAAAAGGAGAAATAAGCAGGCACAAGTCCTTCTGAAATTCATTATTACAAAGATAGACAGCTTGAAGCAGGATATAGCCGCTATTGGTTTCCAAATTCATCCAGACACAGCTATAAGCTAGTTCGTAGCGATGAATTTAGTAATCTAAAGCGAAGCTGTTATGTCCTTCATTATTTAAGGTGATTCCCAGCTTTTGAAGAAGTGGATGCTATGAAAGAGCCCTATGTTTTAGAGAAAATGTCAGGCTATCGGCCTTCGTCAAAAGAAGAGAATGATCAAGCTGGTGATGCTTTAGAAAATGCTTTATATCCCTTCTTAGCTGAATATGTCGTCAATCCGTATGCTTCTCTAAGTCAACTATTATCGAAGAAACCTCCATCGCTTTGACCAATCCTTTTTGGATCTCATTCCAAACCTTTGTCTTTAAAGGTTAAGTAACAGTATGGTTATTTTGTCTATCCGGGTGGTGTGTACCCGTGACTTCTTTGTTAACAGGTGTCAATTTATTATCTTGCTGTTGCAAACGATCTACCATGAAGTTTATGTATGGCCTATAGGCCCTTTTCTTTTGCTGGTAGTTTTTGATTAAGCATTTTGTTGTTCGTATGTGAGCTACTTCGTATTTAGGTTTTTATTTGAAACCTTTAAAGAGTTGACGTGAGTTCAGGTGCTATTTCTGAAGCACTCATGTGTGGCTCTTCATCGCCTCTTAAACGTTTATGCTTTCTTGATAACGTGAATTTAGGTGTTAGTTTTTGGAGGGCTCATGTGTGACCCTCCGTCACCCCTTCAAACATTTTATATTTTCTTGATAACGTAAATTTAGGTGATTGTTTTTTGAAGGGCTCGTGTGTGGCCCTTTGTCACCCATTCAAACATTTTATATTTTCTTGATAACGTGAATTTAGGTGATTATTGTTCAAAGGGCTCATGCGTGGCCCTTCGTCACCCATTCGAACGTCTATAATATTTTCTTGATAACAAAATTTTAGTGTGATTTGTTTCGAAGGCTCATGCGTGCCCTTCATCACCCATTCGAACGATTAATATTTTTCTTGATAACACGAATTATGTGTTATTGTGTCGAAGGCTCTAAGCGAGGCCCTTCGTCACCCATTCACTTTATATTCTATATAACGTTAATTTAGGTGATTATTGTTCGAAAGGCTCATGTGTGGCCCTTATCACCTATTCGAATGTTTTAATATTATAAGGCTCATGCGTGGCCCTTCTTCACCCATTTGAACATTTATAAGGGACATAAGCTTATGTTGGCCTTTACAAAATGAGAGGTGTTTTAAGCAAATCCATTTCATTATAGTGTAGAAAGATTTACATCCATTTAAAAAAAAAAAAAAACCAAGTAGAACACATTGTTTGCTACCCCATATGAGGATATGCTGCTAACAAGTCATATGTTAAAAACTTTGAAATAAACAAGAAATAGTGATTCTTAGACATAGAACTTACGTAAGTTTGTTCTGTTCCATGTTCGGTCAACTGCTTCACCAGATAACGTTTCTAATTTGTAAGCTCTAATTTGTAGGCTTTCCTATCACGTAATTCCTTCCCATTGTTTGGTCCTTTTTTCCTTGATATTCTGCTTTGCAGGCGTTGTTTTATCAAGCACATAGCTGCCTGGTTTGAATTGTATGGCTTTAACATTCTTGTTATATAGCATTCCAGCTTCTGTGTGTAATGGACTTCTTTTATTGAGGCTATTTCTCTCTTTTCTTCAAGGATGTCCAGGTCTTCTCGTCGCCCCTTTTCGTTCTCTTTAGGATCAAAGTCTTGAACTCGCTTTATTTCCACACTTATTTCTATGGGGATGACGATTCCGACCATAGACCAAGCTAAAGGGATTTCCCATTGCTGGACATACTTTGTTCGGTTGCCCATAGAACTAGTGGTAACACGTCGATCCAAGCTTGGATGCTTTTCCTAATTCTTCGCTACATTTCCGTTGATAATATCCTCTGTTTGTTACTTCTACTGTCCAATTGCCTATGGTTATAGACAGACGTATGAAGCTTGAGCTCCTATTTTCTTATAGAATACTAGGAACGTGCCGCATCGACAAATTGTTTCCCAATGTCTGAGATTATAGCTTAGGCCTTCCAAATCTGCACACAATGTGTTCCCATACAACTTTTCCAATGTATTTCCAAGAAGTTGATATTAGGTCTTCGCTTCGGACCCATTTTGTGAAGTAAACTTGTGCTACACTAAAATCCTTGCTCCATCATTCTATTGGCAGAGGGCCCACCTATATCCGGAATCCCCATTTGAGAAAGGCCAGCTGACCAAAATGATGACCAATTCCTTTTCTTTTCTAGTTCGAAGAATAGATTTGACAGGCTTTACATTCTGAATAGTTCGTGCGTCTTGTGCATGGATGGCCATAAATAACCCACCTTGTTAACTTTGAACTACTGACCTCGGACCTGACTGCATTACACACGACCCCATTTTGTACCTCTTTTATGATGTTCTTGGCTTGCATTGGTCCTACACACCTCAACCATGGTGATAAGTATGATCTTCGATACGGATTTTCTTCAATCATCTTGAATAACGGAGCTTTGATGCGTAGCTTTCTTGCCTTTTATGGTCGACGGGAAGGGCACCCGCTCCTAGAGGTACTCTCGAAAGGTGCATCTAGTTGTCTCCTTCTTCTTTGACTATGTCCGCAACTCCCTTTTCTGTGATGGACTTGTTTTGTATGACTTCTACTAAAACTTCTTTTGCGAGTTTGGAAAAGGTCATTGATGCTAGTTTGCTGAGGGCATCTGCTTTCTTGTTTTGTTCTCTTTTAATGTGTTCATCGAGTAGCGGAACACCAAACGTAAATCTAACATTTTTTCTAGGTTGTTGATTCCCTTTCTAACAATCTTACTTACTGTTACAGCTTAGTATGTTGGATATAATCCAAGACGACTATATAAGAAACTAAGATTAGAATATCATAAACTATGCAAAACAATTTGAAATACTAAGATAATAAAACATGAACAAAAATTTAACTAAACTTTCAGCCTCAATATAAAACGAACACTCTTGCATGATAAATAGGATACAACTAACCTTGAAGCTATAAACTATTACTGCTATGAAAACTATATAAAACTTATATCTAGATCTATGTCGTAGGGTTACTTTTATACATAAAGCAAACCCTATGGACTTATAAAACGCGTATAGTAATCAATGCATTATCAATTCCTAATATATTCTTGCATATCACATTATAGTAGTATTCACTATATTATACTACAAAACTAACTACATAACTAACAGTGCTAATAAATTGACAGTACTAACACTTTGTATTGGCAGCACTAACTATTATACTAACAGTACTAATGACTTAGACTATTTTCTCTAATCTTTAGTAGCATCACAAACTTGAACCGACATCATTAAGTTGTAGAAGCCTCTAATTCCCAACAATCCTCCCCTAAACTTGATATTCATCTTGTTAATCATCAAGTTTCTTCATTATCAGCATCTTGATCACTAGGAGGATGTATCCAAACACTTCTTCACTCTTCTAGCTGTGCCTTGATGAATCTGATAAGCTCAAATGCCATAGTACTTTCATGATTAACTTTTAGTCTTCTATTTAACATCCTTGAAAGCATTTCTTGTGTAAGAGGATATTTCTTTTCTACCATCATGTGAATAGCAACTCCAGTATTGTCACACCCCCAGACGGTGCCTGGACGGAATACGTGTCCGAGGGTGTGATGTCATAACAATCCGAACATAAGGCACGAGAGAACGACCACTAATGGACGTTTTGAAAATCATAACTCGTTGCATTATTTAAAAATAGATAAGTATTAACAAGATTTCAAAAGAAATTAAAATATATCGGTAAGTAACATACTTAAAATGTTAGTTTTTAAAAGATCCGGAAGCGAAATTTTAGTTTTTCCAAAAGACCACTATCTGATAATTTGATAAGTCTTGAAATAGGGTATCATATTGCACGTAGACTCCACATAGCACGTCAAGAAGTCCAAAGCTAATCACCTGAGAAAAAAATGCTAAAAACGGTCAACATAAAGTTGAGTGAATTTATAGGTTTAAGTAAAACGTTTAGTGAATACAACTCACTCCAAATAATAATGCATAAGTGTTTAGTAAATAGCAATTTTCAACAAATATGTGGACCACAAGATTTTCACAACGTATGTACAAACTTAAGCATTTTACGAATTTCCACATACAACCACATGAAGCCGTAATAAAAAATGACAACTTCACATGCAAGTAATTAATGTTGCCTAAGCTCATGACACCGATCTAATACAACTGGCATATCATATCACCCACATAGTATTCCTGCCCTTAACTGGTGTCCCAAACCAAAGACCACCACAACGCACATCGACATGACATATATCCGTTTGTTCTTCGTTAAGTAGAACCAAAGCAGATAGGGATAATTAGTCCCAATAGATCTATTTATTCATTCACGCTCACTTAACCAATCTAATTGGCCATAGGAGATAACGATACATATAGTTCGGGCAATATGGTTTGTAGCAAAAACTTAGCACACAAAAATATGAAACGATAACAAAAATAACTTGAGTCCAATGCATAAGTAATCAACGTTTTTCGGTAAAACTTAAAAGCACTTAAATCCATAGTAAAAACGAGTGTGACATCAATCAGGTAACGAGTTTTCAATCAACGTATAAACGATTTGAAATTCATAACGTAAACAGTTTGTAAACACATTTTTATTCCACCCCAAAAGTAGTAAAGTATTGTAAAACAAGTAAAACAGTAGGGTCTATTAACTCACATCAAGTTGTAGAACGCATGCGGAATGCGCAAATTAAGCGCCAGACAAAAACGTAAACACGGAATGGCTCACCAAGAATTTTGCAACTATTCTTTAAATCTGATAATACCCCCTAACTTAAAATGATGAATGTGATACTTTGATAAAAGTTAGAATCTCAAGTCGAATAGATTATGGTGTTGGTTAAAATAAAATAAATCGAAAAGCGAAAACCCAAGTATGTAAAAATTCCGTATATATTACCTAGAAACAAAAAGAATAATTAAAAAATCCATATTTGAAATATAAATTAAAAACAAACATTTAAAAGAATTTGTATGAAAAGTAATAAGGAAGCAGAACGTAAATAATAAAAATACAATAGTTTTCGACACATTTATCGGAATCACTACTTAATTAAATAAAACGATTTGTCATAAAAGTAAACGATTTTTAAAGTTACAATATAAGTAAACGAGGATTTCTAGAAGATTTTTACCAAAAGTTATACTTAAGTTTTCTAATCAGGAATTATATAAAAATAATTTTTATAAATTAGATTTCTCCGTTGTCGGTTATTTTCTAATGAATAATAAAAAAATCTCTTTAAACTATAACTTAATCCCTTTGTTATCGTTTTTCAAATATAATAACTATTGAAGCGAAAAATACTAAGGTATAGAAATTATTTTTTATTTTTAATAATTTTTTGTAAAAAAATCGCATGACTTTATTCAAATATTCAACGCTACCAATTTTAACTAAAACTAAAAGTTTTCCCACTAAATCAAAACATGTATACAAAATAGTCCACGATTTTAAAATATATATCTAACTAAACTAAATAATTACCAAAGATCAACAAAATCAAAACACCACTATATAGGCTGTTAAACCCATTGCCAAACACCCCTATAAAAGCTGAACCAAACAACCCTTAAACTGCTTGTCCCAAAACAACCTTTTGGGAAGATAATCACTAAACCAAACCCCTAATAGCTGATAAACGCAATCCAAACGCCCATTGCCATTTTTAAACTTACAGCCAAACGCACCCTAAAGACTTATAAAACACCCAGAAAAAACAATAACAATGTCTTTAAACCAACAAACCACATTAAATCCAATTTTTATATTTTATAAAAACTTTTATAAATTTATTAGTCCGACGGCAAATCCAACCTCAAATCCAAAACGTGCCCGCACTCTAAACCCGGATCCAAACACACCATTGCTGCGTTTCTGTCAGACCAACCCGATGCAGCAAAGTATGTGCGAGGTGAGCGGGTGTCTTAAACCAACCAAACGCCCTTTTTTGGGCAGTTAACCATAGAAACAAACACTCCTTTTGGATGATAACACGCAGAAACAAACACCCCTTTATGGGGCTATTCTCCACATAACCAAACGCACCCTTTACTTGTGAAAAACCAAACGCACCCTAGCGTTTAAAAAAACAGACACACCCTTTTTTCTAGGGGTTAGCCACAGAAGCAACACACCCATTCGGGTTTTGTTTTTAAACAAAACCAACGCACCCATGTGGTGGACTGAAAACCCAACGCACCCAGGTGGGAATGGTGGCTGGATGGTTACGAAGGTGCGACGTGGTGAAAAGGAGGAAGATGGTGGAGCGCGATGGAGGTCGGCTATGGTGTGGTGGTTGGTCCGTGGATGCACCGTGGTAGTGGTGTGATTGTTGTGATGAAGGTGTGTCGTGGTATGGAGAAGAAGGTGGTGGCAGTGGAGACGAGGTGATGACGCAGTGAGGTGCGGTGGCTTGAAGGTGGGGCAGTCGAATGTGAGTTTGATGATGGGAAGGAGCGCGTGCAGTGGTCGAAATGAGGTTTTTGGTAGACGAGTGGTTTAGGTGTGTTTTGGCGGTGCGGATGTTGGCCAAAAAAGGAGCGCCGAAACTCGCCGAAAAAAGAGAGGAATGAGGGGGCTAGGTTTTTAATAAAAAAAATGATATGAAACCCTAATTGGTATCTATATATACTTGAAACTTTCAAAATAAAGTGGCAAGTGTAACAAAGTATAGGGTGGATTTTGTAAATATTTCCCTCAGGGGGCCTAAGTTGTAAACTTTTTGGGGAAACTTTGAAAAATATTGGTGCGTGCCTCGGTTTGGTAAGTTACCGATTGATTTAAATACGAGACAATTGCGTCATTGTTTCCAAATCGTTTTTCTCCCATAAAAAAATGAGTATTTACATGACTTATTTTATAAATATTTTTATAAAACTTATTTAAAAATCATTATTATTTATTTGGTACCATGGTGTCGCGGAAAAGTCCTTTACAAGATAACTACAAATCTTCTAAACTTCTATAAGATATCAACATATCTTCTAATTATATAAGATATACATTGAATCATTCCATACATATCACAAAACACACTTTTATCTCTTAAACAATTGTAATCTTCATGCAGCAGTACAAAATCCTCCAGCAGTATTAAATTTAGTACTGGCAGTACTAACTATCTTCTGGCAGTACTATCTGGTTAGTACTGTTAGTTATATCTTGAGCAGTATTAAGTATTGGCTTGGCAGGACTAAGTGTAATGAGTTTAATTCCCAACAATCCTCCCCTAAACTTGTGATTTACCTTCAAGTCATCATGTTTCTTGAATTAAACCTTTCTGAGAGGATTCTTCAAAACATTCTTCTACTTCTGAAGTTGAGACTTTACAAACCTAAGAAGTTCAAATGCCATTTCACTTTCTTGATCAACCTCTAGTTTTCTACTTAACATCCTTGAAAGCATTTCTTGAGTAAGAGGATATTTCTTCTCTATCATCGTGTGAATAGCAATTCCAATATGCATCAGTAACATATGAATTCCACATGAGTTAAATAATCTCTAGCTTATCAAGTTGTAATCCTGTTGATTCTTCCATATTTCATCTTCTTCATTAGGATCAAATAAGATCTTCAGATCTCCCCAAAGTAACAAGTCATATCCTTCTGGACTTGTTGTATCATACCTTTCCTGTACCAGTCTGTGTAGATCCAACACATCTTGCCTATCAAAATCATCAAGCATTTTACTAAATATTTTGTAATTTTTAGAACTTCCATCTCCTCTGATGATTTGATAATACATCATATTTTTTGTCAAAACATGTGTCTTCCAGTCAACTATTGGGTATTTAGTAGCAAGAGACTCAACATCAATAGCAATATCATCCCTTGGAACTACATCCATACTATCTCTAAGCTTTTTCTTCTCAGCATCATCCTCTAGTTTTTGTTTCTTGGCATTGTCTTCATCAGAATCTTCTCTTGATCTCTTTTTACTAAACTGTTGTTGAAAATCAAATCCAGGTCTCTTCATCACTTCCTTTCTAATCTCAGAATCCTTAGGCACAAAAGATTGATTTTGATCCCATACTCTTTCAAATATAGGTTTAATATCTTCATATTTCATTCCCTTGAAATGACTCTGCTTGTATCCTTCCTGATTCTTCAAATATATACACATATTCTTCCTTACTTCAGCTTTAGAGAAAGATATGTTCTGAACTGCATGATATCTTAGAACAGCAGGATCATTCCAATCAATATCATGGGCTTGATCAGCTTCAGCTACAACCTCTTGTTCTTGTCTTGCTCTATCAAATTCTTCTTGTAACTGTTTAGCTATTTTTGCATCCCTAGCAATCCTTTGTCTTTCTTCTTCATTAATCTGTTCTTACAATCTAATAGCTTCTTCATGCCTAAGTCTTTCTTGCTCTAGTTGCTTTTTTGACTTCTTCTGAACTGATTCATCTTCTTTCATAATAGCTTTTCCTTTATCTTTTCTCTTTTCTGCACTCCTTCTGATGTACACTAAATTTTCTGCAGCAGTACTAACTTTAGGAATGACAGTACTAAGTACTGCTTCAGTAGTACTAACACCAGCAGTACTAACTTCGGGAATTGCACTAGCAGTACTAACTGATATGTTAGCAGTACTAATATTTTTTTCACCCTTTTCACCACTACCAAAATCTTTCACTAGTTCAGTAGGCTCTTCTTGGTCTAAAAGTATCTCAGTATCAGCACTAGTCCTTATCTGAATCTCATCATCCTCTTGAATCCATGAAGTTCCTTCATCTTGTACCAATGAAATAGAAGGATTTTGATCAATCTCAGCACTCATCCTCCCGTGTTTGTAAGAATCCTCTAAATCTTCCTCATTATCAGATGTAATCACTCTTGCCCTTCTTCTAGATTTGCTTGCCTTTACCTTGTGCTCTAATTTCTTGACCCTCAGAATGAGCTTAGTGTAATGATTCGCTGTTAAGCACACACTTATATAGCAACCCTAATACAGATTCTAACCGAATGCCCTTGACCAAGGCAAAAGGTAGATCACCAAAAAGTATCAAACCTAACCATGTTGGAGTAATGTGCACGCGCTTCGTCGTTTGTACAACCACCGTGTGTACGCTCGCGTGATATAAATTCACACGCGACGCTCGCCAAGATTCGCGCTAGTATCTCCCACTCAAAAGTATTGCTCTCGCGACGCGAAAATGATTATTTGCCCTAAAGTTTATTGATTTACTCTCTCGCGCTCTCGCTGAGAGCTCAATGACTATGAACTTATCCACTCTCGCCCTCGCGCGCCTTTCTCTCGCTCTCTAGTGACTCTCTTGTTCTTGTAATACGCGCTGCTCAAAGTCTACAATCTAAGATAGTTTGTGTATGTGTGTGTGTAAGATATTGTGAGATGTGTGTATGCCACAACTTAGGCTTCTTTGATGCTGTTGCTAGATAGAGAGAATGCGCGCTCGCTATTTTCTCTAGATATAGAGAAGAGGCATCACGCGCGCGCTCGCAATTCTTTCTTGCAACATTTGCTTTTTTCCTTTTTTCTCTTTGAGCCCAATTGGAATAAAATCTTTGAAGGGAGTCTATGAATGGATTCTTAAACTTTGTATACATTATCCTACCTTTTTATCCACTAAAAAATGCCAAACATTTAACAATACAACCAAAATAATGGAATTACCAACATTTGATTCCTATCCTTTGCACGCCAATGAGAACCCGTAGGTCCCCCTTCTCTCTCCACCACCACATCAATCCCCCCGTACTTTCCGCTCTTCACTGCCACTCCCCTCCTTCCCCTTCCCCCCCATCATTCTCTCCAACCTTTTTCTATAATCTCCTCCTGGCATCCACCCACTACTTCAGTCTTGAATCCTTCCCCCTCTCAGCCACACCACCCCCCTCCCTCCACCCCTCACACATGTCTGCGCTCCAAGGCTCACCGCCCCGCTCTCCTGTGCTCTCTGTAGTCTCCAAGGCTCTGATTTGTTGAAGAGTTAATTTCTTCTTTTTGGGCTCTTCAACCAATATCCCTTTGCCTTTATCTTTTAGGTCAGAAGCTTGAGTTGGTTGTTGAGGTTGAGATTGTATGGGACCAGGAATGCTTAAACCTCTTGGCCTACTGATATTGAGAGAGATATCAACAAGAACTTCATCAACTTTGAACTGTTCTTCAGGCTCTACATCTTGAGTTTGACAAATTAGGCTTGAAGGACCTGCTGCATCATCAAAATTTAGGGTCCTCGAAGTAATAGTACTCTGCCTAGCAGTACTTTGAATCTCTTCCAAATCCAACTCTTCAGTATCCCCACTCTTTACATCAGAAGCCTCTTTCTCCTCAACATTGATTTCTTCAGTTTCATCACTTTTTCTTTCCAAGTCAGGAGTAACAGCAGCATCTTTATCAACAATATCTTCAAAGAAAGGATCTGCTGTATAATCATCTTGAACATAGTGCTCTTCAGACAAAGTACCTTCTTCCTTATTCCTCCCCAATTTGACTGAAGACACTTTCTTCCTTTGCTTCTTGTGCTTCTTTCTTCTCTTTTTAAGATTCTGACTTTCTACCCAAAAAGCGTGATGTTTGACCACTGGCTGTACGAATTTGGACAGTTTCTTGAGTTTGGCCTTCAGCTTAAGAATCTGTTTGGCTTGAGAGAGAGTTTGCTTCTTGAGCCTCCTAACTTCCCTGTTTAAAGCATAGAGGTCCAAAAGTCCCTCATCTCCTCCAGATGTTTGAGACGCATCTGTGGGAGTATAATCATTGGGAGATTTTGGAATAGCAGCAGTACCCTGAGATGCAGCAGTACCTTGTAGACTAGCAGTACCTGGAGATGCAGCAGTACCTTGTAGATTAGCAGTCCCTTGTGAGTTATCAGTACCTTGAACTTCAGCAGTATCTTGAGCAGTACTAATACTAGCTTGAGCAGCACTTTGAGTAGGGGTACCTTGAGCATCCCTTGCAGAACTTGCAGCCCTAGAATGAGGACTTGTACTATGTTCCTCCTCTGCTGCCAATGCTGTGACTACCTCTAACATAGGGGGAGTCAAGGGTGTAATCCTACATGAGAACTTAGGACTATGCTTCCTCATAAACGTAAAAACCTTAGAAGGAAGTGAAACTGATGGTATAAAATCCTGAGGTCTGGCTACTCCCTCTAATTGCTTGTTCAAAAACAGTTGAATGAACCTAGGATACATAAGAAAAGGTGTACCATTGGAAATATGCCCTAGCATCCCATTCATAATCATCAAGGAGAAATTGAACTTTTGGTTTGTGGCTAAGCCTACTAGAGCGGATGCTATATTAGTCCCAAACTGTTCCCATGAAGTGCTCTTAGGACTAAGACAGTGAAGTAAGACATGTATCAAATACTTCCACTGAGGGCTAAATAAAGGTTTAGAGAAAGTAAGTTGTGCTAAATTACCCTCGTAGCCAATATCTCTGAGCAAGTCCCAAATAACTTGCTTAGGAAAGCAATCAACACCATTTGCATCATCAAAGAGTAGGTCAGCTCGAATGGTTTCTTCAGAAATCAAAATCTTTTTGCCAGCTACCATGGCGCGAATGTGAGGGACGTCATTGATCACTCTGAGAGAAGCGGTAGCCCAAAATTGTTGAAGCCATGGACCGATTAGATCAGGATCAACTAACAACGAGTAGTTAATTGAGCATCCAGTGAGAAAATCGATGATTTGATAAAAATCAGCATTCTGCGCCGTCTTCGCCACACAAGCAATCATGTTGTGTTTGTTACAAGTGCGAATATTTGCCATTTGAAAAGAAATTGATGTGCGTCGGAGGTTGGAATTAAAAATTTATGAATGAAAAGAGATAAAATGAGAGAAAAATGCAATTCAGTTGAGTATTTATAGGTTGCGTTGGATAACTATAAAGTTACCGTTGTAAATACGTTTTTAGCGCAAAAACGTATGTTTGACCGTTGACCGAACGTTAGAACAGTACTTAGTTGTCTAAGCAGTACTTTCTAAGACAAGCAGTACTTTGAGTTGGCGAAGCAGTACTTTCAACTTAAAAAGACTTCCAACTCAAATTTGTCAACCACAACCTTGCAATTTTGCAAAATATCTCTTCAAATCATTAACACTCTCAACAATCATTCATAACCTCCCCTCAAATGTAGCAATAGAGCTTCCAAAGATCCTTTCTAACCAAAACAGTACTTTACATGAACACCAGTACTTTACATGTGATCCTCCCCTCAAATGTAGCTATGGGTTCATCATCCCAATAGTTACCACCAAAAAGTTAAATCTTGCTAAGTCAACTTGCAAGTCAAAGCCTTTGGTGAGTAAATCTGCTACATTGTCATCAGTATGAACCTTGACCACATTAATGAGCCTCTGCTCATAACAATCTCGAATAAAGTGATGTCGAATCTGAATATGCTTGGTCTTTGAGTGAAGAACAGGATTCCTCACAATGCATATGGTACTCTCATTGTCTATATGGATTTCAGTGTTCATGAAGTTAAATCCATAATCAAGGAGTTGATTTTGCATCCAAAGTACCTGAGCACAACAACTTGCAGGATGACTACATATTGCATGCTTCTGTAGATGAGATAGCCACAATTGTTTGTTTCTTGCATTGCCAAGAGACCAGTCTTCTTCCAAGATATTGACATCCTCCTGAAGTTGATCGTCTATCATGATTGTCCCCAGCATAGTCACTGTCTGAAAAAGCTTCTAAATGAAAAGGAGAGTCCTTAGGATACCATAGACCCAATTTTGGTTGATGTTTGAGGTACCTAAAGATCCTTTTGACAGCATGCAGGTGAGAAACCTTTGGAGTGACTTGAAATCGCTTTGCATCACAGATAAACAAGCAAACATTATGTCCATGGTCTGGAAGCAGTTAAAGTACATGAGACACTAACCCAATCATAGACGCTATAAAGATGTACATACAACATCTTCACCTTCTTTCATCTTTTCCCTAGAGATTTATGGAACTTCTCAAATTGGGGTAGAATGCTGGCTTAATGGTTCTAAAGTCAAATTTGTTGAGAATGTCTTTCACATATTTGTCTTGACTTAGAAAAATACCAGCAGAAGTTTGCTTGACTTGAAGCCCCAAAAAGAAAGTGAGTTCACCCATTGAACTCATCTTGAATTCCTTTTGCATAAGTTCTTCAAAATCCTTCACCATAGAAGACTTGGTAGATCCAAAGATAATATCATCTACATATACCTGTACCAACATGATATCTCTTCTATCCTTCTTAATAAACAGAGTTTTATCAATAGCCCCTCTCCTATAGCCATGTTTCAAAAGAAAAGTGGAAAGTCTTTCATACCATGCTCTTTGGGGCCTGTGATGTAGGCCAAAAAGTGCCTTGACTACTCTAATAACCTTGTTTTGGATGAGCAGGATCTTCAAAACCTGGAGGCTGTTTTACATATACCTCTTCAGTGATGTTGCCATATAAAAATGCACTTTTGACATCCATTTGATAGACAGGAAAGCCCATAAAAGATGCAAATGCCAAAAAGAGTCTAAATTGACATCAATTCTGGCAAACTGGTGCAAAGACTTCATCTTAATCCACACCTTACCTCTTGTATGTACCCTGTGCAACCAGTCGTGCTTTATTCTTTGATAATAGTACCCCGTTCATCCCTCTTGTTCCTAAAAACCCATTTAGTTCCAATCACTCTCTTGCCATCTGGTAAGTCACATAATACCCATACATCTTGTAGCTTGAATTGAAGCAGTTCTTCTTGCATCGCTTCAACCCAACTTTCATCAGCTAAAGCTTGAGAGACTTTCTTGGGTTCCTCTTGAGATAAGAAACAAGCAAACAAGCATGTCTGCTGATCCTTGTGGTTAGTTCTGTTTTGTTTGTATATAAAAGACAGCAATGCTTGATGTTGGTTAGAAGTACTTTCTTTAAGCTTTCTTCTTGTTTGAACCCCAGCAGTACTTTTGCCAATAATCTGACTTTGAGGATGAATCTTATGAATTCTGTGTGTAGGAGTAGAGCTGACATCAATGGTGTGATTCATGTTGTTGTAGTCAGGCGCCCCATCTTCCTCAGTGTCAGTATGTTCAGCATCAAAAGAGTTTGTAGAGAAAACACCATCTTTTGGAACATCATCATCAGAATCTGTAGGTGTGTTACCAGTACTTTGAGGAGGTGTTTTAGCAGTACTTAGCTGAAAGTATAGTTTGGCACATTCTTTGTCCTTTGCAAGTGCAATTCTCTTCTTTTCTTCTTCAAAAGCATTCCTTTGAGCATCATTATGAAGTTTAGCAAGAGATTCTTGATGCATCAAACTTACAAGCTCATCATGTAGAGCTTGTTGCTTCGAGTTCAAGGACCAATGAACTTCCTTGTCAGCAGTACCGTTCCACTGAAGGAGTAATTCCTGAGCTGCAATGAATTTTGGACATGAACAATGAACTGCTGGTCATCTAAATCTTCAACATCATCATGAGGTGATACATTTCCTCCTGAATCAGCATAGTTTTCTTTCCTTACAGGAATGTAATTCATTGAAAGAATGTTAGAAGTTTAAGATCAAACATCCAATCAGGCACCTTATCCTTTTGATTCTCCTGATTCTCAAGAAAGTCTACATGAAGACAGTCTTGAACTTTTCTTGTTACCCTGTTATAGACTCTAAAACCTTTGCTGCTAGTAGAGTATCCCAACAGATAGCCTTCTTCTGACTTGCCATCAAACTTACCCAATTGATCGAGGGTATTAAGAATAGTTAGAGAACATCCAAAAGGTCTCATGAAACTGATGTTAGGAGATCTGCCCATCAAAATTTCATAAGGAGTCTTCATTTGAGGTTTAGTCACCAAAACTCTGTTAAGCACATAACAAGCAGTATTGACTGCTTCAGCCCAAAATTGAATAGGTAAAAGAGAATCTGCTAGCATAGTTCTAGCTGCTTCAATGAGAGTCCTATTCTTTCGTTCTGCAACACCATTTTGCTGTGGAGTCCTTGCAATACTATATTCTCTCTTGATTCCCTTCTTGGCACAAAACTCATTCATTAATTGATTCTTGAACTCTGTTCCATGGTCACACCCTATGGGCCATTCACTTTATGTCTTAGCTTGTTTTCTAAACCCACAATCAGATCATGAAGCATATCATATGTCTCATCCTTGTAGGCCAAGAAAAACACCCAACTGAATTTACTACAGTCATCAGTGACCACCAAGCAGTACTTTTTCCTGTTAACACTCTCTACAGAAACAGGTCCAAATAAATCCATATGGAGCAATTCTAAAGGTTCTCTGACTGTTCTTTCTTCAATCTTTTTGCAAGAAGCCCTGTGCTGTTTACCCTTCCTACATGCCAGACATGAATGATCAAGCTTGAATGTCTTGGAAGGTAAACCTCTAACCAGATTGCCTTGAACCAACTTGTTAATATTCTTGAAGTTTACACATTCCCTAAACTTCTGTGCCATAAACGGCTTCATCCTTTGTGGCCTTTGCATACCAAACAAAGTTACGCCCTCCAAAGGAATGATATTCTTAGATCCAAACTGTATACTTACATTCTTTCTAGGAGCTCTAAAGTATCACAAGATCTCATCAACAAACTTAAACTTTATAGATAAGATAAGACTTCCTTATCATTGAGAGGACATTGTGCTTCTTATCACAGATTTGAGAAACAGAAAGGAGATTGAACTTAAGCTCCTCCACATAGCTGACTTTCTCAAAGTCTATGCAAGATGTCTTGATGGTTCCTTTGCCCGTGATTCTTCCTCCTTTAGGATCATTTCCAAAAGCCACATAACCACCTTTGAATTCTTTAAAATCAGACAGCTTGTCCTTGTCTCGATTCATACTTCCAAGCAAACACAGTCAATAATAGACATAATCCAGAGATCTTCTTTTTGGATGCCCTGTACAAACAATTTTAAAGAATTAGACTCTTTTAGGGACCCAAGTCATAACTGACTTGGATACCCCTAATGGAGTTACATACTCAAATTGCTTGAGTGTGTAAGATCTATTATCCCTCTTTACAGAATCTAGATAAGCCCATTTTGGTCTCCTTGTTTGTGTTGGTTTTATCATGGCACTCCTTTTGACACTTATATTTTGTAGAAGTACTGCTTGTGATCCAACAGTACTTTCTTTCTTAACCATCCGATAGATTCATAATTTTCTCTGGTCTTTGTGTCTGTGAGGAGTCCTTGTGGAGAGGACCTTGTTGATGGTGAAAAACTTGAGGTTTTCTAGGTCTTATATATATCCATCTTGGATAATATATGGTCCTACTATAGCACTAGTTGTGAAAGTACTGGCATGTGGTACTCTTGCTCTAGCATACCCTGATAAAACACATTAACAGTACTTTTTAAGGTACTGATTGTGTCATCTTTTGGTCAGTAACTCGTGGTGTGTTGTCGCAGTACTTTTTCAACCCTTCCTTATAAGTACTGGCTGATGGATAAAAGACTATCTTTTGGGTGAGGGTACCTAGAGTATTCCTGAGAATTACTATGGTTTACCCTAATTGATGTTGGTTTCCATACTGGTCTTGTGTCCCTTGAACCCTGGATTCCCTTAAGGTTTTAGAGTTTGGGTTTTTTAAGGTTCTTTCGTGTAGATTACAATCTTTGATTTAGGTGATCAGACTGTAACATACAAAACTTGTTTTTACCCCCTTTGTGCCCAACGCCCTTTTTCCTAATTCTTGCCAAGTCCTTGACTTTTAGGTGATCTGTTTTTCAAAAAGATGTTTTCACTATTTTCTGAGTCAAAACAGTTTTTCTTTCCTTTTGAATTTACTGAAAAGTTTAAAACAGTCTCTTCACCATCACTATCAACCCAAATCTTCAATAATACTTTGTTCTATCAATTTTCTGTTTGAACGACTTTGTTTTCTCTTGATTAACGACCTTATTCCTATAGCTAGTTCATCTATACCCTGTAAAAGAGACATTTTTGCCCTAGTGAATAATTTTACCTGTGGGTGGGAGGTACTGCCTTCGTATGACTTTTCTCTTAATTGAAATTTTCGATACAAAGGATCAGTCAAGTTTCATCCCTAGAATGAATTGTCACTTTCCTTAACTACTACTAAGATTCAATCCCAAATCATATACATGTTTGTCCAGAACCAAAAAATGATAAAGCACAGAATAATCTTTGATTGTTAGGACTTCATTTGAAGTACAGAAGCATTTGTCCTTTTCAAAGTTTTAACCTTGAAATAATCTCTTTCTTTTAAGACTTGATCTAGTTCCTATTGTTTTTCTTCTAGTTTCAAATCCCTCATTTTTAATCATATATTAAGGTGTGCCATCTTTTCATACTTAACACCACCATGCATATTGCATTCATTTTCATGTGTTTTAATAAGACTTCTAATGACTCCTAATCTCACTTGATATCCTAGATAGGAATTTCAGACCTAGCCTTTTGAAAATATCACTTTCACTCTTTAGTTTGATAGTTTTCAAGCAACTTTTTATAGGATTTACTACATTTGGAACAGTAAGGTACCTCTGAGTTTGTAGCCATCAAGGCTAGAGATACTGGTGTATCATCAGCTATGTTGCACCAGTCAAAATCACCAAGTCCTTCTTGTCCAAAGTGCACATGCTCTGCATCAAACTCCATGCTCCAATCATCTACTTTAAGTTCAGTCAATGCCATCATAGCAAATGTCACTGGTTCAGCATCAAATTCCTTGGTCCAGTCAATATCTTCATTTTTTCTGTTGCCACCAAAGCTTTGAATTGGATCTCAATAGCCACAATAATCTTTTCCTGAAGACCATTTTCTCTGTTTTATCTTGATATTAGCAAATCTTGCACTCCCTAGCAAATTGACCCAACTAGTCTGAACAATTAAACATTCAATCTTGGCCTTATCAAAGTGATCCATTCTTTGGCTTGGAGGTCATGGGTCTTCCTTTTTTCTCATAAACATTCCTTATCCTTGCAGTATCATAGCCACCTGCCATCTAAATCAATTCTTCCATAGCATCCTCATCATTTGTAGTAGTCTTCAACATCATGAGTTATAGGCATAGATGGCTTGTTAGAAAGAAAGAACATATGATTTCACTGAGTGGGAAGCACAATAGGGTCAGTTTGCATCATGCTAGAGGCAGCCTGAGTAATCCTTGTTGGATATGTGCTGGTTAGCAGTAAGCTGTGTTTCTCTCTACTATAAAGTACTGCCTTTGACTTCAGTGGACAGAAAAGCAATATTTTGTGAGCTTGAGTTTGAAACACCCTTCAATTCATGCTCATACACCTTCAAGTTGTTGTAGAGATCATCAAAATCCAATTCATCCAATCCAGGTTGTCCCCGAATCATTGTAGCAACTACATGCCACACAGATGGTAGGCTTCTTAGAAACTTCAAGTTAGCATCTTCTTGGGACACTTTAGCATCATATAATTCAAGCATACTAAGAATATGCTGAAATCTTTCGTATGCTGAATCTAGCTCTTCCTAGATTCCGATAGAAAACGTCTCCGAAATGCTTGTTTTCAAAAGATTCTTTGCATCTTTCTTTGATGCTTCAATTACATCCAATCTTGCTTTTATGGAACCATAAAGTTCATGCATCTGCAGCCTCATGAAAAACTAAGAAGCTGTCTATCAGGTATTGGTCATAAAGCAATATGTTAAGGGCTTTCTCATTGTTTCTTCTTGGCGTTGTCAGCAACGAAGTTTTTGTGCTGACGAGGATGCAGGATCGTTGTGGCTTGGTCTCCATTTGTGATTATAATCCTATAGAAATATGAATCCATGAATCGCAATATACTGTCGCATCTTCTGGACTCATAAGTCAATTCACACCTTATTATCATAGGGAATCTTGATCAGTGACGGACAAGGTGGAGGAGGGAACTATTCAGCTTCAACATCTTTATAGAGTTTTTGAAAGATTTGGATGATTAAAAAAGTTCTCTAGACGAGATCTCTACAAAACAAGCTCTGATAACAACTTTAGGATCGATATTCCTTAATTGAAACACTGATATACTGTCAACTATGGCGGATCTAGTTGGCAGTACTAAGAAAGAACACACATGCTTAATTCAAAAGTTCTGTATTATAACTCGTTTGAATCTGCCTAAATTGCAGATCCCTAATACAATATAATCTCTAATATCACTAACTAAAAGCGTTTTTGCTATTGTTGCATTGTTGTTTTCGTGTTCAAATATTCTAATATCTTCTAAAGATCCTTTTATAAACAAAAGGATAACGTCTAGTAGGTGTACAATTCCTTTGTATGACATAAACACTAATCAATACTATCAATAAAATATAACTAACAGAGAGCATTACGTAACATAACATTTAAATGGATAATCTTTAAAGATTCCTTTATCCACGGCAGTTACTTCCCGAAATCTTTTAACATGGAAGTGACATAAACTTTTCTACATTAGCAAGGACGTTGACTTTTGTCTTGTATGTCCCAACAGAGGTGGTGGAGAAACTCTTGGAGGTGGTGATGTTGGTGGGTTCAAGTAACCATTGGGTGAAAGTGATGTTGATAAGGTTGGTGATTTGGGTATGTAGTTAATTGAGGATGAAGAAGTATCTTTGGTTAATGGTGTTTTGAAGGGTGCATTAGGAGCACTAGGTGATGAATTTAGAAGTTTGGGTGATAATCTTGGGTTAAATCCACAAACAATTGTTTTGGTGGAATGATGTTGATTTTTGGTCTCTTGGAGACCTTGGAAATGGAAGCTCTAGTGGAGGCCATGAATGTGTATGGTTGTTGATGATGAGTGAAGGAGATGGTGAATTGGTGTTATGCATTTGGAGGGAATTTATGGGAAGAGATTTGTTTGAAAATGGAATAAATTTGGATAAGTTTAGGGAATTCCAAATGTTGTTCAAGCATTCTGGGTAAAGATAGCTGATACTAGGTAAAAGAAGGCAAAAAGCAGTGAAAAATATTGTTTTACCCGTGAAGGGCTAAGGGCGGTCCCCTTAAATAGGGGGCGGTCCCCTTAAAATTAAGGGGGCCGGCCCTTATGAATTAAGGGGGCCGCCCACTGGTGGTTCCATTTTTCATAGAAAAACGATTTTTTTCTCAGAATTTTTGTGAGGGTATTTTTGTTTTGGTGGTTAATTTGCAGCAAGCCCTATAGAGTTTCATAAGCACATTTAGGCAAATAACATATAATAAACACATTGAATCATGGAACCAAAATGGCATAACTAGTTAATTTAGAAAAATAACCAAAGGTTCAAGTTATTTATACATAGCAAGTTTCTAAAAACCAACACCCATAAGTCTTTCCGAATACATCGGATCCCTACGCACATAAGTGAATAACATGCACATAAAAAAAAATTAAATTGTCTTTAAACTACATAATACCATCTAGTTCACTCCACTCCTATTGTTTTCATTTCTTCTTCTTGCTAAACACTCTTTTTAGTGCCTTTCCAAATGACTTAAAAACCTCCGCAGCATTTCCAATGCATTTCTGCATGTTGGTTGAGCAAGGAAATAGTGTCGTTCAACAGAGAGTTTTCATTGTTTGTTCAGAAGGGGAAAGGCATTTCGTAAGTTTTGGTAGTTGAGTGGATCAAAAGAAGTAAGATAGGTAGTAGGAGATGGAGTGTTAGCACGAGATGTTTCGACATCATCATCATCATCATCATCATCATGTTGATGAGATGACGTGCCATGATGGTGAGAAGATGAAGATGAGACGGAATGGAGCTTTGCCACGATCACTTCGAGGTCTTCGAGTTTGTTTAAGAGCAAGAGGACGCATGAAACTCGATCACAAATGTTAATAATGCCATTGTCCCGAGATAGGATATACATCCATGATGGTGACGATAAAGATGAGTCAAGAACATACTGTATGGAAGATTTGGCTTTGAGGATTTGCTCTAGCACATTCGATTCGTTTGACAAAGAAGTAAGCAAGATTGTATTGTTCCTCGGCAACAACACAATACAACATGTGAGCAAGACAAGCGGGGAGATGGTCCCGATGTCCTCCTAGTCCAAACACATTCTCTCGAATGACTTCTTCCCATTGCTTCATGCGGACTTTGTTCCTTGTGATGATTTTGATTTGGAAGTGAGGGTGACGGTTTGACTTTTAATTGTACGTCTAAAAATACCATGACACGGTACTAAATTTACAGAAAGTCGCTCGAATATCATCGAGAGTTGGAAGGTCGGTGGAATATGGTCTCACGGTTTCTTAAGAATACTTAAGAGATCCAAGGTCTCACTCATTGGTGAACACGGCTTGACCGTTGTAAGGAATTTTGAGGATTTGACCGAATTAGGCAAGAGTGAGAGTTATGAATTCATGTTGAATCATAAAAGAGATGACAAGATAGCCATATTCATCGGTTTGAACCGTGACTTGACTATAGAAACAAGAATGATCTTGAAACATTCGGCTTTTGTTGATTTTAAAGAGACAATCGAAGCGAATGATTAAGAAAGACTCTCGATGTTTAGTTTTATTTTGTGGATTGTAGTAGGCTTGATCAACAACACGACCTTCGTGAATGTTGCGATTTTCAATGGATTTGTAGAATTTGGCAATTGTGGGGGAAATGCCAGGGATTTTGGATACTTTTGGGATGTAGGATTTGGTGAGGGATATATCGGTGGAAGTGGCTCTTGGCATTTTATCACCTAAACAAGTTATCAACAACATAAGGTGTTAAAAGAAAATTTTATACTAAAATAAAATGAATTTAGTATAAAAACAAAATGTGGGGGGCACAAGATTACTTCGACTAAAAAACTTAAGAAGTGATCATATGTTCCTAAATTTCTTTTGACTTAATCTACGATGTCGAAGAATATATATTTGTTATATATTTCAACACCAAGATCATGAACCAAACACTCCCTTATTAATCATGGAATTAGTTTAAGCTTGTCAAAAACTATATGTCAAGTATATATCATGGTGATGAGTATAGGTTTATTATTTTTAACTTGACAAAAGTTAAGTAGTGTTTGTTTTTATTCAAAAATCATGTTCTTAAAAGGTTATGCCAAACGCCCCTTTATTTTATACCAATCACAAAATATATCAACATATATATGAATTATATATCTTGATGACTTATACAAGCTAGTTAAGTGACAAAATTATGGTGGTGGTCATTTCGACTCTAGTAATTGATCCTAAGAAACGAGCCAAACACCCCTTTATTTTTATAATACATTTTCTATTGATTCGAAAAGTATACATTTAGAAATGTACGTTTAGATGGACAAAATAGTGTTGTTTTTACCATGTTTTTGGCATGAATCAACAATGTATAAACTTTGTTAAAAAAATATGAAAGTATATTTATGATAATTTCGAACCAAAAATTTGTGACTCAATTTAGTGTTTTGATTCAATTCAATCATGAATGTAGTGTTCCTATGACTACGGGTATCATTATAGTTATGGAAATCCTAGACAAAAATAAAAAATATTTATAAGTATAAATTTTGGGTTTGATTCTATCAATTTTTATTTTGACTCGACTTCTTGAGCTTTTATAAACTTTACTTCTTTAGTTTCGCTAGGTGATCCTTTGGTAATTGCCCCTTGCGAATTTTGGTTAATTGGATGATTTGAAGTTTGATTTTGGTGAATATGGTGGTGGGTTTTTCGTCACAGCAGGTGGAAGAGGGAAGAAGGAAAAAAATGGTGTTTGGCTATGTATTTTCGAATGAAAAAGGGAAGTTTGTTTTTCCAGTGGCCGGCCCCCTTAAATAATTAAGGGGGTCGTCCCACTTACACGGCTGGTCCCCTTAATTTTAAGGGGGCCGCCCTCAAAAAAATAATTTCTTTGATTTTTGGCCAGTTTTTGTGAGAATGAATATTGACAATTTTTAATTAACCTTTTGTTTAATTAAAAAGTTTCTTTGACTATTTCGAACGAGATAATCAAGACGTCAATTTGAGAGGTGATTTAGAGATGAGTTTTCTTGCAAGGAGAAGAAATTAATTTCTTTGAAAAGAAAATTAATTGATTCGATTTGAGATGAGACGAGAATTGATAGTGAAGATAATGAAATAGTGAGACGTAGTTGAGAATATCAAGAAGTTGATTCCGATAGACGTAGATGATGGTTGACATGGATCCGAGACGATCGTTGAAGTAGAAGGGAGTTTGTTTCATCCATAGTGTGTCTATGATCTTTGCGCGACTAATCCTACTTCTATGTTAATTGTTAACTACTAGCTTGCTCTTCTTCATCTACATGAGTTTGCTATGTGGTCATAGAAGATTTCCATTTTCTAGACGAATGACTATAATCTACACAAAAGAGTAGTTCATAATGAACTAATCTCTTCAAATCTAGAAAACCAACAAATGGTATTTCTAGAGACTACACTAGTCATTTACTTATAATCTATATTCTATGAATATGAAAAGTGAGACGTACCTTAGACTTTAGAATGATCTTCGTTAATGTCTTCACAATGTAAATGATAAGGGTTCATGGGAACCTTGTCATGAATTCTTTAGTCCGTAGACAAAGAATGTTTGTAGATAACACACTATAACACCTCGTGTTTTAGGTCATTGTATGACATTATGTAATCCACAATTTATTTTTAGGGTTTTACGCGTTTGCTAACCTTATCAGGAAATTTACTTTGACTTTCTACTTAGCAGTACTTTGACTTTCTACTTAGCAGTACTTTGACCTTTTGTCTTGTATGTCCCAACAAGGTATTAGTCCTATGGTCCAACCAAAACCGGAGGGATCTACCCAAGGACAATCAATAGTTAGAAATAGCAGTCCTTAGGTATGATTGGAGATGAATGAGAATAAGGGAATAATGCTGACTAAGATTGAGCTAACACTGAAACAATCACAACAAGGTGTTAGTAATGACGTCTTGGTAAGCACTGAAGGGGTTGAAGAATGAAAAAGAAATGTAAGGATAAAGGGTCTAAAGAAAGAAGCCCTCCATACAACTTAAGGCAGAAACCAGGTCAATACATAATCTATTAGTTTTTACAAAGATGAATTCTGATATTGAAGAAAGACGTCATGGACCCAGTGATGCAATGCACAACCCTTCTCAGACATTCAAGTTTCTCTCAACAGATACTTGTTGATAGGTGTAAAATACACATATCCGTTAACACAAAAAATGACCCTAAATGACCAAAAACATACTAAAAATGGCAAAGATATGCTGGTTTTTGTGTTTTGTGTATGCAGGTACGGATAAGACAAAAATCACAAAAAAACCGTCAAAAACGGGCAAACACGGACACGAGGAATGGAAGAGAACAAAAGAAGCCGGGAAATCAAGCCAAAGACAAAAAGTCAAAGCTCTCAGTCAACTATGGGTCAACAAAAGTCAACCACAAAAAGACAAAACCCTAAAAAGTTCCAAATCAGTCCTTTAAGTTTCAGAAATTTACACAAATGATCCTTGAAGTATAATGGGCCCTTACCTTTCCTTATTCCTTACCCGGACCCAAAAATAACATTAAACCAAAAGTCCAAGCCCAATTACCCATACCCGACCCAAAACCCTAAACCATAACCCTTAATAACTAAGTCCAGGGACCAAAGATGCCAAGTTTGAAAGTTATTATACACTTGGATGTATATTACATTTACACTTCACAAAGACAAGGACCTAGATTGCCATTATCCCAAACTTACCCCCCCTGTTTTACCCAATTCAGTTAAACTTAAAAAGGGCGCCAAAAATTGTTACCACTATTCACCCGTCACTCCCATTTTATCCAAATGATCAAAACAAAGGGCAAGCTTAAATTAAAGGGTACAAAGGACAATTCATGGGATCATTTACACATGGGCAGAGTTAGACATCACAAACCTTTCTCATTGGTCATTACCCATCAAAGAGAGGACACGTTGGATGTAGGGAAGCACAAGGAATATTGGAATTTGCACTTGACTCACTCTCATAACTGACACAAGGTGTCTCACAACGGATTGCCAAGCTGGCAATCCGTGTGAGTTAGATATGATCCAAGGGTGGAGAATTGTGATCCAATCATTGAGAGAATCCAATGGTAGAGATTAGAAGGAGCGTGGGATGCAAGCAACAGCCTAGAAGCTTCTTCAACTGGCTATAAAAAGTCCACACCTCTCACACACAGATCATCTTTTTTTTTACACCTAGTCCAGCTTTTAAGTTTTTAGTAAAATTTAGCTTTAGCTTTAGGTATTAGCTTAATGTAATTTCTCATTTAATCTCTTGTAAATTTCTTTTAAAGTAATGTAATCAAGCATTTTAGTTAATAAAATTTGAGTTTTCTTTCATAAAAGTGTCATAAGCTCTCTATAAGCTCATATGATAGCATACGGATCAATAAGCTACTCATAAGCTCTCACAAGTCTCTAAGCTTGTGATAGAGCTCATTTGTTCATTTAATCTACTTAAATCCTAAAATCAGTTAAATACCTTTGATATTTGGACTTATAAGCTAATGAAAGGGGAGCTTACAATGGAAGAGCTCCCATGGACTTTTACTGGCTTATTTTAAATAAGCCAGAGCTGTTGATAAGTTCTTTTGAGCTCTTTTACCTTTGTTTTGCTAAGGTTCCTGTAAGTTTTCATTTAAATTCCTTTGTCCTTTAATATCTAGCTTAATGATTGCTTATTAGTATAAATTTTCTTATTTGCTTAATTTGTCTGTTTATTTGTGCTTATCTGATCTTATTCTAGCTTATTAGGTATATTTGCTTTTCTGTTTTCAGCTCTAATAGTTTAAAATTTGTTTAGCTTAACTTGTCTTAAAAATCATTAAAAGACCAAAAATATTAGAGTAGCTTGTTGATCTTAAATTCTAGCTTATAAGTTGTTAAATTAAGCTCACTAGGTTAGTTATAAGCTAATTAGTATCTGGTATTAAGGTTTTGTTAATTAAATTTCAAAATCTAAGACTTAATGAAATTTGTCAAAAAGCTAAAGGGGTGTTTGGAATAAAATAGTTTGACCTTTAATAGTCAAAAGGCATAGATAAAAGTTTTTGATCCAGTTGAGATTTGGTCTATAATCAGTAATAAAAGAGATTTCAAAGTTTAGATTTCAAGTTTGTAAAAGTTAAGGCTTATATTTCTTGTCTCAGCACCAGGGGAGCTTTTTCCTCTAATAATTTCTTTGAATTTTTGATCCAAGCTTCATTGAGCTTGGATCTTGCTTGTGTTGGTTTAAAACTCATTCAATAGGAGTGTGTTGTGCAGGATTGACCATAAAGGTATCCTGCACTTTTGTTTGCTTACTTGTCCATTACATCAGCAGTAGTAACATCAGTTACTACTGCTGACTTTTCTAGCATCATTTAGGTAAGTTAATATAGGATTTAGGATCTTAATTTCAGCTAGCTTAAAACTCACATATAGCTTAATATAGTTTAAATCTCATTTTTCATTTTTTACCTTAATTCTAGTTTGCATTTTAGATGCTCAAATCCAGTAAGCTTTAAGTGTTAATGCTTAGATTAGCTTATTAAAATTAGATAGTACACATCATTAGCTAGCAAGAACAGTTTTTGTTTTTAGATTTGATCTTAATTTGAAGTGTGTACAAGCTTCTAAGTGTAAACAAGCATTTTTGCCTTCAAAAGGCTACAACAGCTTTCAAAAGCTCTTTAAGAGCTTAATTTTGGTTTTCAGCTAGTGTTGTTTTTATTAAAAGTGCTAAAAAAGTGTCCTCTTTAAGCTTGTGTTTTTAGTTTTTGAAAATAAAAAAATTGCAAAAAAATGGGTGTATACCAACCTTGAACCCGTGACCTCTAACTCAAATGCCTAATGCCTTAACCAATTGCTTCAATAGCTCATTCGTTTATACTTTTCCCCATTTAATTATTAACCACACTTTGGGCTTAAGCCCATTTAAATAAGCCGTAGCTTATTGTTGCTATTTAGGAACTTATTTATTAAGCTGTGAGCCTTTTCTTATTTTTCCATTGCTATTTAGGAACTTATTTATTAAGCTTATTGTTGCTATTTAGGAACTTATTTATTAAGCCGTAGCTTATTTTGAGTTTTTATGTTATTTTAGACTTTTCTTAGTTTAAAAATCATTTTTCTTAATTTTTAGGACTTAATCTGCTATTTTTTAGGATTTAATTAGATTAAAATAGTTTTTAATTCATAATAAATTCAAAAATTATCAAAAAAATATTTTTCTTTTTCCTAAAATTTTATTTTGTCTTATTTTAGGTTTAGAAATTTAGTTTGCATTTTTAGGGGTTAATTTGGTCTTATTTGCTTATTTGTCGCGTTTTATTTGTTCCCGTTAATTATCTTAGTTCATTAATTGCTTTTTAATTGCTTATTTTAATTGTATTTTTAATTGGTAGTTATAGATAATCAAAAATATCTTTGCTCTTATTCAAATCATATACAAGCTAAAGCGTGGTTTTAATTTCGCAAGTCGTTGGGGAAGCGACCCGGGAAAGCATACTTCCCGGTAATCATACGTATATTATTATTATTATATATTTGCATAAGAATTTTCCTAGAAGGCTACTTTGGGAATTATTCTCCATACTTTTGTGTATTAATATAATATAGTGTATAAAAAACTCACAATCACTTGTCTCATTTGTCACGGAGATATACACGTTATCTATTGACATCTCACTCCGAGATTGTTGATATTGAATAGGTGGTAGTCTGCTCCAGCCTCCGATTACTAAAACCAAAACACACTAATCGAGTCTAGAGCTAAGTGATCAATAAATAAATCTTATTAGAACATATTTCATGACAAACACTTGTTGAACATCAACAAGTTCACAAGCTGTTAACAAGAGTCCTACGCATTATCCTTGTGATTTTGCCAAAACATCCAAGTGATACTTAAATATTCACCGTGAAGATGGAAATCGTGCTTGAGCCAACATCAAACAAGCTCTTGGTATGTGACTTGCGCGATTATATTTGAATCAAACTTGTGTTAACTGGAAAGAAACGATGGTGTGATTCCATGTGAATCAAACTTGTTTCAGTAAATGAATTGACGACTCAATCAGAAAGATAGTAACTATCTGATTCACTCATATCGTGTTGTCTGCTTTGAGACGTTCCGATATTGAGAACAAGCAAGTACGGTGAATCTAATACATACGCGTTAGAGTATCTAACACTTTGAGCTGGAAACCCTGTCAAGGAGGTTCTTCTAAATTGAACCTACCTGATCACAGGTACAATATTTATACTGTAAAATGGTCCTTACGGAATCGGAGGTTAATGCAACCGAATCTTGACGAATGACAAAGCCATATTCATCCATATCTGCTGTTTATCACTAACATTTAAATGCAGGTACAAATGATGGTGTTGTAGCCTTATTCCAGTAGAGTCAAATTCAGTACCACGTGCTCATACTCAAGCTATAAAGACATACTATAAGCATCAAGATTCAAGAATCAAGAATGCTCAAAATACAAAGACTTCCCCAAAACTCTTATTATTCATATCTTCCTAAAACGTTTCAAGATTATCAAGACAAAATTGTCAAGGGGATGTTAGAAAGATTTCAAGGATGATGCATAGTATGGCATGATGGTAAAGAACAGATTCGCAAGATGGCAGGGACAACAAGACAAACAAGGAAATATTTACAGATCGCGGAATTAATGTCAAACGTTAAAAAAAGCTCCAGATCAAGATCACACGCATAAAGGAACAGCTTATAACAAAGATAATGGACCAAGAACAAGACTCAAGAACTCAATGTCAAAGCAATCTCTAAGAAATCCAAGACCTTAATGATGTGCTATATGGAAGCTCGGAATCTATCAGAAACCAAGCTTTAGGGAGATTGTTAGCCTCAAAATATCGAGTCAAACAAGGAAGCTTGTTTCAAGGTTCAAGACCTTACTTCAGGGGAGATTGTTAGCCTCAAAATATTGAGTCAAACAAGGAAGCTCAGTCACTCAAAGAGGAAGCTTTGGTCTTTATTTACTTATATGTTGTAATAGGATAGATCGGGTAAACGGGCTCGTTTATGTAATCTAATCGGTCACGTATTATGGGCTAAAGCCCAAATAATCCAAAGTAATCCCGAGCCCAACCTATAGAAAACCCATAGGTATGTAAGCCTCATAGTGTAAGTATAAATACCCCTCTCCAAGTATGGGGAGGGTGTTGGTTCACTTTGTATTTTCAAATAGTCAATTCAACCATCTCTCTTTTTCTCTCTTTATTTCTCTCTCTAACTTCTCTCTACATTTCTTCATTTTTCTTCTTATCTATTTTTCTTGGTATCCATGGTGAAGTGAAAGTGGTTTTGGGTTACCTACAGTATGTTTTACAGCAATCACACGTTTATTAAATCTTGTGGTCCATACGTGCATTTAATCTAAATCTATGAATTCACCAACATTATTTGTTGAAGTTTTAAGCATGTTTTCTCAGGTGCTTAGCTGTAGAATAGTTGAATGTGCTATGTGATGACCTATGCATGGCTCGGATTTTCAAGAATTGTCCTTACCATCTAAATACCGTTGAACATTTTCCAAACTTTGTTAAGCTTCCGCACTTATTTTCTTTGGAACCGTTTTAGTTATGTAAAGAATAAGTTTATTTTCATCAATGTAACGGTATTTACTTTTCAAAACGTCCCTTAGTGGTCATTCTTTATACTTGTGCGATGGTATTTATGATGTTACGCCCTCGAATTACTACTTTTCGCAGCGACCCAATTTGGGGGTGTAGCAGATTGGTATTCAAAGCCAAGGTTATAGAGAACCAGGTAGTATATTAGGTCTGGTCTATAACCAGTACGTGATCCTTACGTAATTTTAATCCTTATCTATACGTGCCTTATCTTTGCATATATGTGCATTTACGTTTACCTTACGTTTATTTTACCTTACGTAAATTTTCCCATTGGTTTTATATGAAAGTCATTTATATAAATTATAGAACTTTCCCTAAGACATTGTGAGTGACACAATGGTCTCTAAACATTTCTAAGACATTGTGAGTGACACAATGGTCTCATTTATTTATAAGACATTGTGAGTGACACAATGGTCTCGTGTATTTATAAGACATTATGAGTGAAACAATGGTCTTGTTGATTCTAAAACATCGTGAGTTTTATAATGATCCTTAAAACGTTTCCATGACTTTGCATAACACGGATTTACAAAACATCAAGACTTGTCACAGTCTGCCGACCCTACGTTATCCTACTATCTGAACCTAAATACAAATTTGAACACTCGCTCCATACAGTTGAAACACCTACGTCACCTTATAACGTCTCAATCTTTCTTACTTCTCATAATTTTAAGAAACATACCGATTAATTCAAACATGACTTTAACCTTTAACCTTTAAACATTTCATCTTTAGAACACGACTTTAGGAACCCAACTTATTTTATTCTTTTTTATTTCTTTTAATTTTGAAGAAAATGTCGGCAACAAGACAAGGAATGAGTTCCGTGAGGATCGAGCATATTGTAACCCAACGAATTGGAAATGATATCGAAGCTATTGCTATCTACGAGAAAAAAATCCGCATGGCTTATGACTTAATGGATCATGTCGTACGTTAGGAAGCCAAGGTGGCAAGGAATACCAATAACAAAACAAACGACAAAAGGTCATGAGATTTTTCACTGCTATACTAGATAACAACAATGGATATGTAAGAAAGTTTCCTTTCTGCAACCAGTGCAAGTTGCACCACACTGGGCCATGTGCAACAACTACAAGAGAGTTGGTCATATGACTAGAGATTGTAGGAAACCCGTTTCGATAATAACTTAGAGGCCACCGGTGACAAATTAGAAACCCGAGGTACCTATTATGAGTGTGGAAAGCCAGGACATTACAACAGTGATGGTTCAAAAGCTGAATCGTGTAAACCAGAATTAGAAGGTAAAAGCTCGCGGGAACTCTAACATCGTCAAAGATAATGTTGATGCTTAAGGAGAGATTTTTATGCCTTTCCTAGTGAAAACTAAGTCGAAGCCTTCTTGGACCGTATCCCCTAAGAGAATTGCACTAGTACTTTCCAAATGAATTTCGTTGTATTACGTGGATGTTTTTTTATAATCCTCTATTAACTTATGTGTCATGATGATTCCGTCAGTTACACTTCTTAAATTGTTATCGTCTTATAAACCATTTCACTATCACTTTATAAACTATTTTGCTATAGTCTTATAAATCATTTTGCTACCATCTCAAAAGCTATTTTGATGTCATCTTACAAATCATTTTGTTGTCATCTTATAAACTATTTTGTTGACTTTTATAAACCATTTCTTTGTCATTTATAAACTATGTTGTCAACCACTTGTTACCATATTACAAACCTCTTGCTATTACATTATAAATTGTCATGTGATTTTATCGTAAACTATTTTGCTATCACCTCATAAACTATTTTTCGCTGTCCTACAAAATATTATATGTCGTTATATAAACTACCTTGTTTTTGTTTTTACAGACTGTTTTACTACCTTATAAACCATACAGTTTATACCATATAAACTTTTAAACATAACACTAGTTTTGATGAAATGAACATTGCATCGTTAGTCCTTAACTATACATAGCCTGATCACCTATGTATAATTCAGGAAGGACCATGTGATGCTGAGAATAGTCAGCTTACAAATTTTGTCAATTTTCTTCATTTTCCATTTCCATTTTCTTTCTCTTCTCTATATTTTTAACAAGATTTTATCATATTTATGTTTTACTGATACTTTGCGTGCATATTCGTGAGTTGTGTCTATCATGTGTATTCGTATTCGTAAGCTGCGTAATTAAGTAGATTTCTCTCAACCTTATCATATAGAAACACCATACCCTTAGCCGAGAGACAAATCGCGCTCCCTGTAATCACGATAATCATGGATTGTAAGATTTTAGAACGCAATGAACTTATCCTTCTAATTGGATTATAACCAAGAAAACTAGGAGATTTTTTCAATTGACTTACCTTTTATGAGTTACAATTATGAAGATTATGAGATTCTTGTACCGACGAAACTTCTAATGGACTTAAAGTTAAAGCAAAGGACGCAATTATTGCAAGTACATAGAAACTAGCTGATAGAAGCTGCTCATTCGCAGAGTTTAGCCTTCTAAGTGACATCGTTCCAACTGCCTTAGACACAAAGTACACAACAGAGCAAATTGACGGAAAGATAATAGGTGCCGATACTATCATTCGAGATTGTACATTAAAATTTCTAAATCATCCTTTCAATATAAACTTAATTCCCGTGGAACTTGGTAGTTTTGACGTCATCGTTGGTATGGATTGGTTGTCGAAATATCACGCGGTGATCGTATGTGACGAGAAGATTGTTCGGATTCCTTATGGAGATGAAGTGTTGACGATTCATGGAGATTGAAGCGATGGTGCGAGTAATTCAAGGTTGAGTATCATCTCGTGCACCAAAACCCAGAAGTATATCTAGAGAGGATGCCATGTTTTTCTGGCATAAATTATAGAAAAGAAAGCTGAGGACAAGTCAGGAGAGAGCGACTTAAGGATGTGCTAACTGTACGGGACTTTTCAAAAGTTTTTCCTGAAGATTTTCCAGGACTTCCACCGACTCGACAAGTCGAATTCCAAATCGACTTAGTCCCTAGTGTTGCACCCGTAGCACGTTCCCAGTATAGATTAGCTCCGTCTGAGATGCAAGAATTATCTACTCAGCTACAAGAACTATCTAACAAGGGATTCATAAGACCTAGTTCCTCGCCATGGGGAGCCCTGGTCTTGTTTGTCAAAAAGAAGGATGGATCATTTAGGATGTGTATCAACTACCGTGAACTGAACAAGCTTATCATAAAGAACCGATGTCCACTTCTGAGGATCAACGATTTGTTCGATAAACTTCAAGGATCGAGTGTTTACTCGAAGATCGACCTAAGGTCTGGTTATCACCAACTTAGAGTCCGAGAGGAAGACATTCAAAAGACGGTGTTTAGGACTCGCTATGGTCATTACGAGTTCCAAGTAATGCCTTTTGGACTGACCAACGCACCTGCTATATTCATGGATCTGATGAATCGGGTGTGCAACCCGTATTTGGACAAGTTCGTAATTGTATTCATCGATGACATTTTAATCTACTCCAAGAGCAAGGAAGAACACGAGGAGCACCTTAAGTTAATCTTGGAATTACTCAAGAAGGAGGAATTGTACGCCAAATTCTCCAAGTGTCATTGTGTGGTGTTAATTTTATGATTTCAAGTTTTAAATTTATATTTTGCCGACTTAACCAAAAATAACACTTTAACAGGCAGTATACCCGGTCGGTGGGAGTTTTGTGGTAAGTAAGGTGTCGATCACTAAGATCGAGAAACACATTCAATTTATTAATACTTTAGTTTTTTCTAATCTAAGTTAGTCTAATCTATGCTAAACCTATGCTAAACCTATGTTAATCCTAAATCTAACGGATAAGGGGGGTTTTCAGCCTGAGAGACTGGCATGGGTTTTGCGGTGACTAAAATCTACTTAAGATACTAAAACACACGCAAGTAAATTAATAAAAGATAAAAGAGCGGTCTAGCCAAATGTAAGAAAACTGTATTAACCATTATTAATCCAATCAGAATGTTGGTTTGTTTATTTAGTGCAATGATTACTTATCTCGAGGTGGCATATCATTCTTAAGATTAAGGCGATACTTCTTCCTTAACCAGATAAGTAGAATTCTGACACAATTTAACGCATCCCATAAAGCAACACTTATATTCTGATGTATAATCTATCTTAAGGGATTAAATTATGGTGATCTTGTTAAACCCTAGCTCATGGAGACTTTACCCACTTAGTGCTTAACGGCATCTTATATACTAGTAGTCCACTATCTGAGTCCTTATCAATGGAACGAGAACGTACTCGTTGATCCTAGGTTCACCTACTAGTCCAATAAAGCTCACTAAACCATTGGTAAAGATAGGATGTAAGCACTTAGTACCCTACTAATGCTAAAATAGTGCATGTCATGTAAGCATATATCCTGGATGCAAACAAGTAAAGTATGCATGTCCCTTGCAAATCTCATTTGTGAAGACAGTGTTTGAAAATGGTTATAGTCCAGACAAAACTTTTGACCTGGTTCTCTATAACCTTGGCTCTGATGCCAATCTGTAACACCCCCAAATCTAGGTAGCAGCGGAATGTTGAATATCCGAGGGCGTCACTTCATAGATCAATAGCACAATATATGAGAACGTCCATTAACATGTCGTTTTTTTTAAAAGATACATTGGATTAACAAAATGCTTGTTCATTACATAAGCTCATGGCTTCAAATTGTTCGACAATATGAGTAAAGATTTCGGCTTATAACAAATATTCCCAAAATGTAATACGCCCAAATCTTTAGTACTGACTCTTTCCAAAGAGTGACCCCCAATGTATCTGAGCACCCCGTGCCTTATTGACCTGAGAAAACATGCTTAAAATATCAACATAAAGTTGGTGAATTCATAGGTTTATGTAAATCAATAGTAGGACCGCAAGATTTCCAAGTGTTTGATTAACAACAAATGCAAACATCAAAAAAATAATAATGCCAATAATGCCTATGAATGATGTTCTAACCCGAAACATCCCAAATCTGACATGTTATAACGTTCGTTCCCGGTGACAGCTAGTCACCCGAACGGGGATGTCAATCCCAAATATATCTACTCATAACATTCGCACTTACAATCGAGTAATTAACAGTTCATGATAAAGGGCTCAGTGGGTTATCGCTACTTAGGCAAACATGAAATCATAGTATAAAATATACACTTGCGTCCAATTTTTAAAACAAACACGTCCTCACCCCAAAGATGTAAATCATTTAAATAATTGTAAAACATGGGGCTATAAACTCACCTTAGTAAATAGTCCTCTGAAAATGATAATGGATGTCCAAGTATGAATCACACCGTCAAATACCTAAGTAAATACGGCCAGTCTTAGTCTACAAATTTGGCTAAAGACTCAGTGTATAAACTACAAAAAATTGCTAGTTTATATATACTATTATCACTTGTGTGGTGGTGCACATATTTAATGTAGTTATATCTGTTTGATGGCTCTTGGAAAAGTATACGATTTCACATGATCTAGTATACGTGTAAACGTTTATTAATAAATATCCATATTTATTAAGTCGTGGTTTAACTTGTTATAATATAGGATAAATATATAACTCGTCCGATTCGTTAAGTGTTTACAAAAAACACTTTCGTTTATAAAATACCCTTAGGTTTTCTATAATTTACAAAATAGTCCCTCTTGTTTATGAAAATGTAACATTTACACTTTAGACCCTTAAGTTTTCACTTGTACATGTTTAGTCCTTCAATTTTACAAAGTTTACACTTTAAGTCCTTATATGCTCCAACAGCCCCCTTAAGTTTTAAGAGTGTCATAAATAGTCCCTCAATTTACTAGAATAGTGAATTAGCAGTTTTAAATCCTTAAGTTTCTAAATTGACACATTTAGTCCCTTAACTTGTAAAAATCACATTTTAACTCCAATTAAGTTCCAACAAGCGACATTAGATTTCATTAAGCTCCAATAAGCCATATAAGCTGTCTCGGCTTATAAATAAACTCGGGAGAGCTTATTTTGGCTTAATGGACCTTATTGGGCCCGTTAAGGTCTAATAAGTGTTTTAGAGGTCTGATTAAGTTTTAAAAAGCACTAAAGCATTTGTTAAGCTTATTTAAGCTACACAAATCTGTTTGGCTTATTAATAAGCTCGGATGAGCTTATTTTGAGCTTATTGGGTTTGTTGGCCCAATAACCTTAACCGAAAGTTTGCAAAAAGGGTTTCTTAGGTTATACAACTTATTTTCTAGACTCATTAGGCTTATTTAGGTCTGATTAAGCTATCTTCATTTCATGGATTATTAAATAAGCACTTAAGCTCGTTAACGGGCTTGTTGGGCCTGATGTGAGCCCGTTAAGTGCTTTAAGGGTTTGGGCTTAGTCCATTTGAGTCCTTTAGCTTTTCCAGGGTTAGTATAAGCTTCAAAAGCTGTTTAAGCTCACAAACAAGCTACCAAAGCTTATTTGTGGCTTATGGCTCGTAGTGGTTCACGGTAATGGGCCGTTAAGCCCGTTTTAGGTCTGTTTAGTTTTTAAAGCATGCAATGGTCCATATTGGTTTCTACTAAGCTCGTTGGATTATTAATAAGCTCATTGAGCTTATAAATAAGCTGTGGGTCCTACGGCTTGGATTATTGGCTTATGTCTTAGACTCGTTAATAGGCTATTAAGTCTGTTAGGGTCCGGTTGGTTTTCTAAAGGGTGTTAAAGTTTATATAAATTTCCATAAGCATATTTAGCCCTAAATAAGCTCGTGGATCTTATTAAATAAGTAATAACCTTATAGGGCATGGTCTGTTGGGCCTGTTAGGCTCCCTTAGTGGGCTATCGAGCCCATGGTGGCCCGAAGATAGTCTTTTGGTTTACTAGTTTGATCCTAGAGCTCAAATATTTTACGTAGCATTTATAAGTAATTGTTTAACGTTTTCTTCACATGCATTCGATCTATAAGCTCATGCAGTCGCTCTCTAGTCCAGCCATCTAGTATTCATGGAAAGTTAACGTATAGATTTTATATATTTCGCATATACATGGGGGTTTCTATGTATTTTACCTTTCTTGCATTTTGAATGACACCTTAAAGGCTTACTAGATTTTTAAACAAATTTTATATACAATATCACCACATAAGAGTTTATTCATGTAATGTAAGTGCGTGAACCGTGTATGGGTTGAGCCATGCATGTTCATGCTTACGTAGTTTTGCTAGTTATCAATATTCGCGACTTAAGTGACTAGATAAGGAAACAACGAATAAAATATTGACATAGGGAAATTTAGTTCGAATTACAAAGGGTCATAGAGACTTTGTTTCGTGTTTTGAACGTGTTGGATGCTAACCCCAAACGTATACCCAATTGTATACCAAATATGTGTAAACCCCTTGGCTCGTGTACCTCTTATGAGCTTGTTATATAACTTTGTTGTGTTTGTGACTTCGAGTTAAGTGAAGGAAGGTGGTTGTTTGCGTCTTATGTCCCAAACGAGATGAGAGATGGAGGTGAAGAGTGTTTAGTGTATATGAGAGTTGCAAGAGTGTAGTATGGTGAATGTGAGTGTGTATTTATAGACAAGTGAGCTAGTTACACATTCCTAGTTACATGAACAACCCAAACCGACCCTAACCTTGTTGGTTATTTGGTTTTGGTTAATCACACATTGTTTTGATAAAACCACAAGGTACCATTCTTAATTACAAGGATTTTGGTACAAGATTTACCTAGGATTATGAAAATCTTATGAGTTGTATATATACATGCATGTGACCGTGGTCTATGGGGCAAAAGAGAAGTCATTTGGTTATTGTCCAATGTGTAAAGGATAATAGGAGACATTAAGTACTAATCTTAATTAACCAAGTGATGTACATGTACTTTGGAAGATCATTAGAAGATTTCTAGATGTGTTTGTGTGTATATCCGGCCCCTAGTAGGTTATATGCACAAAATTGATTTAATTTTTATGTTAAGGTTTTAAAAGTGGGTATTGGTTTGAGTCTAGGTAAGTCTATGAAATTCTGGGGTATGTCCGAATATATTTTACTGCAAAACATAACCGTTTTACATGACCAATAAAATAAAATACTCAATGTTAATAATTATCTTTTTAATAATTATATATTACTTGGTTGATGTAAACTTTAATTTATTTGATGACCGTTTACATTAAATGATTATTTCTAGTCTACGCGATTTAGCTTAAAACATAATTTAAAAGTAGACACGCATCAGACCAAAATAAATAGTGACGGATAATAGGAGTCGTAAAATAACCTGAAAATTGAGAAATGTTACATGCATGATGGCCATTTTCCACTATATGATCGAGGAAACAATGGAGGTCTTCATGGATGATTTTTCGGTCTTCAGGAATTCTTTCTCTTCATACCTCTCCCATTTAGACAAAATGCTCAAGAGGTGTGAAGACACTAATTTAGTTCTAAATTAGGAGAAGTGCCATTTCATGGTTAAAGAGGGCATTGTCCTCGGCCACAAAATTTCTAAATCCAGGATTGAGGTCGACAAAGCTAAAGTTGATGTTATAGCTAAACTTCCTCATCTGACTTCCGTTAAATGCGTTCGAAGTTTTTAGGTCACGCCCGGTTCTATCATTTATTTATTCAAGATTTTTCTAAAATCGCTTAGCCGATGACCCATCTTCCTGAAAAAGGAACTTCGTTTATTTTCTCGAAAGAATGTATTGAAGCATTTAATATACTTAATAAGAAGTTAACCGAAGCCCCAATTTTAGTTGCCCCCAATTGGCACCTACCATTTGAAATTATGTGTGATGCTAGTGATTATGCGGTAGGTGCAGTCTTAGGGCAACGTAAGACCAAACATTTTCAGCCTATACACTATGCAAGTAAGACCATGACGGATGCTCAAGCACATTACACTACTACAGAAAAAGAATTATTAGCCGTGGTGTATGCTTTCGAGAAATTCCGGCCATACTTAGTCTTATCAAAGACTATAGTGTATACGGACCACTCGGCTCTAAAGTGTCTTCTTGCTAAGCAAGATGCTTAGCCGAGATTGCTCCGGTGGATTCTCCTATTCCAAGAATTTGATTCGTGATAAAAAAGGAGCAGAGAATCTCGTGACCGACCATTTATCTAGATTAGAAAGTCCTCATCAAGGTGGTCTTGAGAAAAAGAAAATTACCAAAACATTTCCTCTCGAGACCCTCGGAATGATATCTTTTTATGGTGATTCTAGTACCTCATGGTTTGCCGACATTGCAAATTACCATGCGGGGAATTTTATAGTGAAAGGGATGTCGACCCAACAAAAGAAGAAATTCTTTAAGCATGTTAAACATTGTTTTTCGGACAACCCCTACTTGTTTAAGATTTGTGCGGATCAAGTGATTAGACGATGTTTTCACGGCCAAGAAGCCGTTGACATCCTCACGGCTTGCCATAATGGACCCACCGGGGGACATCATGGTGCGAACTACACCGCTAAGAAAGTCTTTGATTCCGGTTTCTATTGGATGACAATTTATCGCGATGCCCATGACAAGGTGGAGTCATGTGACTCATGTCAATGTCAAGGCAAAATATTGCAAAAAGATGAAATACCTCAAAATGCAATTCAAGTATGCGAGATCTTTGACGTGTGGGGCATCGACTTTATAGGACCATTCTCGTCTTCTCGAGGGAACAAGTACATTCTCGTGGCCGTCGATTACTTGTCCAAATGGGTTGAAGCGAAAGCGCTCCCCGCTAATGATGCCCAAGTCATTGTTAAATTCTTGAAATCTCTTTTTGCCCGATTTGGAACTCCTCGTGCTATAATTAGTGATCGCGGTACTAATTTTTGCAATGACCAATTCGTGAAGGTCATGCTTAAGTATGGAGTTACCCATCGTCTTTCTATCGTGTATCATCCACAAACGAGTGGACAAGTGGAGGTTTCAAATCGTGGTTTGAAACGTATTTTAGAAAGGACCATAGGCTAAAATCGAGCTTCATGGTCCGATAAGTTAGATGATGCATTATGGGCCTTCCGTACCGCATTTAAGACACCCATTGGGTGCACTCCTTATAAGCTCGTGTACAGAACGGCTTGTCATCTTCCTATCAAACTTGAACATAAGGCCTATTGGGGCTTAAAGCATTGTAATTTTGACCTTAAGACCGCGGGTGATCACCGGAAAGTTCAAAGGAATGAATTAAATGAACTTTGAGATCAAGCTTACGAGAACTCTTTAATCTAAAAAGAGAAAACGAAGAAGATTCATGACTCCAAGATTAAGAACTGCGTCTTCAATGTTGGTGATCGAGTTCTTCTCTTCAATTCTTGATTAAAGATTTTCTCGGGAAAGCTCAAAACCCGTTGGACTGGACCGTTCACCGTTGCTCAAGTTTTCCCTTATGGAGCCGTCGAATTATCTCAAACCGACAGACCAAAATTCAAGGTGAACGATCATAGACTTAAACATTATTTTGGAAGGGACATACCACCGATGGTTATCCCGGACCTCCAAACCTTCCCATGGATAACTAAATTCGGGGTCGAGTCAGGCTCGTGACTCGGTTAACAAAAACAAGCGCTTCGTGGGTGGCAACCCATGGTTATCCCTAGTAGTAGTATATTAGTTATTAATAAGTGTGATGTGAGGAGGCTCGCCTCTTCCTTTCTCGTGTTTCGTGGTTTGTGTTTTATGTCCAAGATTGCCCAGATTATGAAGATTCTCGTGCTCGTGATTTTGTCCATCGTCCACTCGATCTTTAATCCTTAGCATTCTTATATATGGGAATCCGATATCCTAGATCTTATTGATTAACGTGTATCTATTAGGATAATTCATAAACGACTTTAAATTTGCGTAGAGACCCCTTAATATTTGTATTATACCTTGAAATTATATAGGGGTGACAGTCTCACATTGAGGACAATGTGTAGTTCTAGTATGGGGGGATCTTTCGATTCGATCTTACTTGCATTTGCCTTGTCTTGTCTATGTCTTTCACTTAACCCTGTTTTACCAAGAAAATACAAAAAAAAAGTGATTTTATGCCAAAATTTAAAAAAATTTGCAAAAATAAAATAAGTGTTTATCACAAATGTTGACTTTCCGCTGGTGAGAATAAGAATAATTTTTGACTTGACCGAGCATGTTGAGCTCTAGCTTACTCCCTTAACCTTTATAAATGTATAAGCTTTTGCTAGTCTTTTATACAAGAAGCTTTAAAATGCGAATTCTAGCCCAAAAGGCCAAGATTTTGCAAGTTTTCATAAATGACTTTAAATATGCAAAGCTTAATTTTATTTGGCTAAGCATTCGCGGATCTTTTTATTAAAGATTTTAAATTTGCGAAGAACGAGAAATGATAGAGTTAAATATAAGTTGGAATGCTAAGCAAGGATTAGTTGGAAATCTTAAAAGCTCATGAGTGTAATTTGTGGCTTTTTCTCCCAGTAGCTTCTAAAATGACTAATAATACGTGCTCTTTTTGAAAGACAAGTTAGAGTTTTATCACTCTTAAAAGTCCGTTAAGATCAACATTTTTAGAGTAAAATAGACTTAAACGATGAATTGATAAGTAATTTTCTGATCAAAATATGTTTTAATTTTCTAAAAGAAAATTTCCCTGTATAGGTTGTTAAATATAATTATCTGTTGACAAAAAAAATTTGAAAAAAATAATGAAAAAATGAAAAAAAATGGAAATGATGTGAAAAATATAATAATGTTGCTAGTATAAGTTGCTTAATAAATAAAGGAAAAATGTCTTTTTCTAAAATTTAAACATTCTTTTGAACTTAAACTTGTTAATCCTTACAAAACTTTGAAACCGGACGTTTGTTAATTCTGATCAGTATTCTCTGTGAGGTGTCAAAAGCCTGGGCACTTGACCGATGAGGTCGGGAGGTTCCGAGAAGAAAGTCACTCTAAAGGAATTAACTTACCTACAATGTCTTAATTTTAGAGGAATTAGCTTGCTTTGAGTTATAAACTTACTAAGTTTTACGAAAAAAATTTAGTAAAGGGTTCAAAAGTCGGAGAGTCTCGACAAATTATTCTCTGAGGGGTGTCAAAAGCCCGGTCACTTAGCCGACGAGGTTGGGATGTGCCGAGAAGAAATGTTGCTACATGGGACAATCTCACCTTTGAATTCATATAACTAAAAGTGGAACGTGAAACTTGGAAAGGTTATAACTATCTAAAAACGTGGGTTGGATGGTCAAAATTCAAACTGAGCACACACACCTTAATATATAATATCTGTCGGGAGGAGAAGTTTTACACAAATTGCAAATATGAGTAGCGTTAGCATCCCAACTTGTAATTAACAATGATTTCGTTTTTAAGCTTAGTTTGGGAATAAGTGAAAAATCAAGGACGATGAATTTATCTTTCCAGGGCACCTTAGGATTGAGGTGTTTCTTATTCAGTGATCCTAAAAGTATGATAAATAATGGAAGTCAGGCATGTTGTATATAATGAAAAATAAGAAAAATATGTGTGCAAGAAAGAAAATGGTAAAAACGGGGAGTGTTTAAAAAACTAGTAATTTCTTAATCCCTTTTAATTTTACACTTTGCTACTTTTCAAGGTATTTAATTTAAAGGGATTGAAATTTTTGGTTTTATAAACATGGATTTATTTCATTGCGTGAGGACACAGCAATAGTTTTAGTATGAGGAGATATGGTATGTGCTTAAATACACATACCTTTTCTCAATAAAACAAGCTTAAATAACAAAAAATGGACATAAAATGCCAAATATATGCTTTTTTGTGTTGTTCACTGTGCAGGTAACGGATATTCACAAAAAGACAAAAATGAGGCAAAAACCGGACAAAAACCGAGCACGTGATTGGAAAGAGCGTGGAAAAACAAAGCCAAAGGCGTATGCATCTTAGTGGGGGGGGGGCTTAAACCAACCAAGTTAATGGGCAAGGTAGCCCATTAAGCCATTTAAACAAAAGCCTTTAATTGCAAAAGCCAAAAAACAAAATAAAAAACGCCCAACTCAATAAAAGCCTAACAATTCAGTCTAACAATGTTAACCATTACACCTTAACCTTAAAACACACTTAAGTGTATTCTACGTTTAGTCCCAAGGACTAACATAGTAGTTCAAACTTACACCGTTAGTCCTTATACCCTCCCCGCTACTCTTTTCCCTTAACGGCCCGTTACCTGCATCCTTGATTTTGAAACAGAAAATGACGGGAAGGACCAAAATGAGCCATAACCCACTCCTCCACTAATGCGAACGCATTTCACACACTTCTCCACACTCCTAACACATGCCAGTGCCACGTGGACACATTCAAGGCACCCTATTGAACAAGAAAACGCGTAAACTGTAGGGACAAAGTCAAAGTGAAGTTTTAATGGTGATTGGCAACGGTTATTGCTTTCCATAAGAAATTATGGAATGAATGGAAGGATTGAAGGTTGTGGCTATCTTATCTCACAACATAACCTTATAAATAGAAGAAGATTTCTAGCAAAGAGCATCAAGTCTTTTACAACTTCTCTTCCTGCAAAATTTACTTTACTGTTTTATATTTACCTGTTTTCAAGCTTTCATATAAGCATCTTTACCTTGCAAGCATTGTACTCTTAAATAATTGATCAATAAAAAGTGATTTCTTAGTTTAATTTTACAGCTTATTTAATGTTTTGCTTATTCACTTCTTATTTCTGTCTTATTTGTGCTTATTAATGCTTATTATTGTCTTTATTTGCTATTTGGTGCTTATTGATGGTTTAAATCTCATTGGTTTATGTTTTGACAAAAATCTGTCTTAAAAAGCTAAAAATAGCTTATTTGGTTTGCTTATTATTAAGTGCTTATCAGTGGTTGAATTTTGCTTATTAATGATTAATATACAAGGTTAAACATCTGCGCTCAAGAATTTTAGCTTAAAAAATCTTAATCAAGTTTAAAATGAAAAATAGGTTTTTAAAGGGGTGTTTGGCTTAACAGTATTAACCATAGGTTAATACTGCTAAGGCTTTTGTCTTTTCAAAATCCATTTTAGAATAGTTCTAAATCATGTTCTGAACAAGTTTATTCAAGTTTGTTCCAAGTTATGTTAAGTTATCAAGTTTTCATACTTGTTTCTTAAATTCTGAGAGATTTCTAAGTTTGAACCTGTCAGAGTTTGATTTTGGATTAAAAGGTCTTAGGATTTTGTTTTTGTGTTTGAACAAACTCAAAATCATCCCTAGAACCTGGAACCTTAAGACCTTTTATTGTTTCATTGGGTTTTAAAGTTTTTGATATTTCTGACTTGGGTTTAAGCATTTCAGTTTTGAAATACCCTTTTGGATCTTCATTTTTAGCAAGTTATAACCTGTTCTATGGTTCAAATTTGGCTTTTATAAGCTCATTGGAGTCCAAGGCTTATCTGTTTTAGCTTTCTAGTGGCTTAAACCTTCATTTAAGTGCTTATTTATAGGGCTGCAAAAGCTATCTTAGACTTTTTCCTAATCTTAAAAAGAAATCATAAATAGTAAGCTGCCTGTTTTTAGTGCTATTTTCTAGCTTATTTAGTTGTTTAAAATAAATTCTATTGGCTTATTCTAAGTTTAGGTAGTTCAGGCTTGAGCTTATTTAAGGATTTACCCATTAGCTTATAGCTTTTGTCCCTTAAATCTTAGCTTAAAGTTCCCTTAATAGGCTGTTTGCAATATAGTTTTAAAAACCTTAAGTGTTTAGCATATTCTGTCACTGCTTTTTTTTGCTTATTCTGGGCTTATTACTGTCTTTCATAAAAAGCTGTTTTACAAAAATTGCTTATTTAGGTTTATTAGTTAAGTGTTTAAAAAAGAAAAAAATAAAAACATTGGGCAGTATAGGGAAGTCCAGGGTCGAACCCTGGACCTCAACCTTAACTACCCAACGTTTTAAACACAACTCCCTCCACCACTAGCGCCCTTGGGACTTTACGTTATTACTTTGCATTGTTTAAATTATAAGGGGTGTTGGTCTTTTAAGCTAACAATTTATATAAGCTTATTTCCAGCTTATTGGGATAAATTGTTTAGTCAGTTTTATTTTTTTTAAGTTAAGAATACATAAAAGTATTTTCCTTAAAATTTTCAGATTTTTATAAAATAGTTTAGTATTTTTAATAATATTTTTAGATTAAAACTGTTTTTAATTCATAATAAATTAAATAAAAGTCAAAAAAATAAAATTCTTTTTTCTAAAATTTTCTTTTATCATTTAGGACTTTTAAAAATTAAATTTGCTTTTCTAGGGGTAAAATTTAATGTTTTAGGTTTTTAGTTTGCGTTTTTAAAATCCCGTTAACGTTTTTTTTGTTTAATTCGTATTCGCTTTAATTGTCGCTAGTTTTTATTTGTTATTTTCTTTATATTTGTAGAAATTAGAATCCAAATCAAAAATCTTAATCTATTTAAAATCCTGATTACAAACGTCAACAAAAAGTTCAATTCACGCCTTGTTGGAACATAAACGACCCGGGAAACGACTAGAAGGGGTTACTTTCGAAGTCGATACTTTTGGAATTATATTTTATTTGTGAATTGGTTTATCGCTTTTGTTTAAAGTGATTTACTGATTTACCTATATTATTTATATACTATTGACTCGATGAGCGTACCATCCACAAACTGATGGGCAAAGCGAGAGAACTATTCAAACTCTCGAGGATATGTTGCGTGCTTGTGCGATCGACTTCAGAAAGGGTTGGGTTAACCATTTGCCGTTGGTCGAGTTCTCATATAACAACAACTATCACGCTAGCATCAAGGCTGCACCATTTGAAGCACTTTACGGTCGAAAGTGTCGTTCACCTGTGTGCTGGGCCGAGGTTGGACAAGTGCAACTCACTGGTCCGAAAATAGTTCAAGAAACAACAGAGAAGATCATCCAGATCAAGCAAAGGATGCAAGTCGCCCGTGATAGGCAAAAGAGTTACGCCGATCTAAAGCGTAAGCCGATGGACTTCCAAGTTGGGGATAAAGTTATGCTTAAAGTTTCGCCTTGGAAAGGGGTCGTACGTTTTGGCAAACGGGGGAAGTTGAACCCTAGGTACGTTGGACCATTCAAGGTGTTGGAAAAGGTTGGATCCGTTGCATACAAGCTTGAGCTTCCTGAAGAGCTGAGCAGGGTTCACAATACGTTTCATGTATCCAACTTGAAAAAGTGCTATGCCGACGAACCATTAGCCGTTCCGTTGGATGGACTTCATTTTGATGACAAGCTTCAATTCGTCGAGGAACCAGTCGAAATCATGGATCGTGAAGTCAAACAATTGAGGCGAAGCCGTGTCCCAATTGTCAAGGTTCGATGGAACTCTAGGCGAGGTCCTGAGTTTACATGGGAACGTGAAGACCAATTCCGGAAGAAATATCCACACCTCTTCACAAAGACCGCACCGTCGTCAAGTGCCGCGTCTTAAGCCTTGAGGACAAGGCTCATTTAACGGGGGAAGACTATAACACCCCATGTTTTAGGGTCATTTACGACGTCAATAAATTCACTATGTATTTTTAGTATTGTACGCGTTTGCTTTTAAATCGTAATCGTTAAGTTAAATCGCGTAAGCTAAAAATTATCGTTCAATGTAAACGGGCATCAAACAATTAAATGTTTACATCAAGCAAGTGTTAAGTAATTATTTTGAGGATAATTATTAACTTTGTTCATTTTATTTTTATTGGTTACGTAAAGTGTTTACGTTTCGCGATAAAATACGTTTAGGCATTCTCGGAACCACCAAAACTTTTCTACGCTTCAACAAATACCCACAATTATACCCAATACTCAAAATTTACAAAGTATCATCACCTATATACATATATAAAACCGGCCTGGGATGAAAGATACAAAGATAAATATCTTACAAAAATATTTATTAATTTCATGGGATGATCTCTCTTTTTGGGAACAAGTGCACACATATGACCAAATAGACATTATACATCACCAACTAATAAAGACTTATATTTTTTTTGACCAAGACTTTCCTATGACCATATTTGACTAGTATTAGGGTATATAATGCCTTAGGAAGTGCAAGTAAACACATACACTCTTTATTTAATAAGCGAAAACACAAAATCCTCTCCCTTTTTGGCTCTCTTACCCACGGCACACATAAAACCACCACCAAATCCATACAAAATTTTATTTACAACATTTACACACATTCCTACATCATTTATAAGATAACCTAAGGTGTTTAGAAGGTTTGGTTTAAGGTTTACAAGTGTTAAGCAAAGGAAAAGCAAGATTAGGGTCTAACTTGGAATTAGGGTTTTCAAGGGTTGTAAGCTAGGGTTTGGTTTCTAAACAAGGGTTTAGATCACTTTGTTCATCACCACACTTCATATTAAGGTTACCTAAAACTCTTAATCTCTTTATTTTCATGATTTTATGCATATATAATATTTGTGTAGTTAATCACCATCTAAGAACTTGTTTACATGTAAAAATAGATTTTTACACTTGTTTATGATTTGGTAAACTTTTATATATGTCATATGAATGTTGGTATCATGTTATAATGGGAATATAAGTATTGTACATGTGTGGATTATGTATAAAAAGTATATATAATCAAGTTAACTAAAAAGTGTACTTATGAAAGTTCATGAAAATATAAGTATGTACACATTTGGATCTTGTGATTTTTGGACAACATATAGACTAATCATGGACTAGAGACCCTAAGGATATAATACATGTGATAATGAGTGTTTTAATGGACTTGTAACAAGGTGATTAAACTTAAAAGCTATAAAATCAAGTTTAAACATGTTTTTTATCAAAAACTTCCAAACTTTCTGTTTTAATTCGAAAATAAATGTATTTATTTTATGTTTTATAAAATACTAATTCATAAGGATTCGGATATGTAAGGAACTCGATAAAACGGATTAATAACAAAGAAGATACGTAGTTACAAGTTATACGTTAAAAACGGGTCTTATAAATAGGAAATCTTTATAAAAATACAAGTTATAAAATACTTCTGATATATAAAGTGGGTTATTTTTATCTGGAAATGTACATTTTTAGGATTCCAAAACATAGAATCGTAAATTTTTTATTCAATAAACAAAGGGATGTTATGGAATTTCGCAAGTTTACGGTAATTAAAGTTTATAAACATAATTTTTATAACATACATATCAGTAAAAATCACAATTCATAACGATACAAATTTTTGAAAAATGTTCTTACTTTTATAGATTTGTAAGTTCGAAGACGTGCTCGAAAGATCGCTAAAATAGGATCTAAAAGATAAGATACGACACTTACGGTTTTATGTTAATTAATGTTATATAAAATATGTTTATAACTGTCATGAACAGTAAAAATTACTGTTCACCAGTAGGACTAAAAATATGAAAATGTAATATTTTGATAACTCGTCTTAATACGAAAGCGTGGACATAAGAAACGCAAGAAACGGGCTTAAAACGATAAAGTTACGTCGTTTTTACTAATGAAATATTTATAAACGTTTTAACTTTATAAATACAATTTCACAAATGCAATTAGATGGTGATGTAGCTATATAGAATTATATATGGTATTAGTTATTCAAAGTGCTTAGTACTTATACGGCTTATAATTAAATAGGTTGTATTCGGCGTTTATCTGACGCACTTTCTGTGATATACTTGATATTCATTTACTCAAGGTGAGTTCATAGCCCCACGCTTTACATTTCTTAATGATTTACAAGTTTTGGGGTGAGAAACATATGCATGTTTTACAATTGGACGCAAGTGGACATTTCACATTTACGATTACGTGTTTTCCAAAGTAGCGATAACCCTCTGAGCTCATTATCATAAACTGTCAATTAATGTTGTGAGCGTGAATGTTATAAATAGATCTATTTGGGATTGACATCCCCGTTCTGGTGAGTCACGCTCACTGTGTCGGTTTGCCGGAAAACGAACGTATACCATGTCGGACATAGGATGTTGCGGGTTAGAACATCATCACGGGCAATGTTGGCGATTTATATTACAATTCATACATGTCGAGCTTCAGTGTCATGAGCTTAGTAAAACGTAATTACATTTTATGATGTTTGCATCTGTTGCATTATCATGGGGAAATCTTGCGGTCCTACATTATACATTTTATAAACCTATGAATTCACTCAACAATATGTTGATGTTTTAAGCAATGTTTTCTCAGGATATCAGTAAGGTACAAGACAAGGGATACATTGGTGGTCGTTATTTTGGAAGTCATGCATTAAATATTTGGTTGCATTACATTTTGGGAAACATTTGTTATGTACTAGAATCTTTGTAATATGTACTTTGAACAAGTGAAGCTTCGGGCTTTTGTAACAAATACTTTGCTAAATCCAATGTATCAGTTTTAAACGACTTTCTGGTCGTTCTTATATATATCTTGTGTTATTGATCTATGAAGTACCACCCTCAACCCCTATTCTGTTGCGACCCAATTTGAGGGTGTTACAAAAAGAGAAGGTGATTGCTTATGCATCACTCCAATTAAAAATTCATGAGAATAACTATACGACTCATGATTTGGAACTTAAAGCAGTAGTGTTCGCTCTCAAGATTTGGAGGCACTATTTGTATGGGACCAAGTGTACGATGTTCACTAATCATAAGAGTTTACAACACATTCTTAATCAAAAGAAGTTGACATGAGGCAACGTCGTTGGTTAGAGTTGCTTAGTGATTACGATTGTGAGATTCGTTATCACCCGGGAAAGGCAAATGTTGTTGTTGATGCTTTGAGCAGGAAAGTGGAATTAAAAGATTAGAGTTTGATGACTTATTCATGGGACTATTGGTTTTGTCTTTCAAGCAAATATTGAATGTCAGACGGAAGACAAAACAAGAGAACAATCTCAAGAACGAAATGTTTGATGGTTTGATTGATTGAAAATTCTAAGGATCCAAAGAAACTTAGAACGGAAAAGTTGGAACCCCGTGCGGATGGAACTTTATGCTTAAAAGGCAGGAGTTGGTTACCCTGTTATGGCGATTTGAGGACTGTGATCATGCACGAGTCCCACAAGTCAAAATAATCTATCCATTTGGGTTCTGACAAGATGTATCAGGACATGAAGAAGCTATATTGGTGGCCCAATGTGAAGGACGACATCGCACTATGTTACTAAATGCTTGTCTTATGCTAAGGTCAAGGCAGAACACACAAATGGCTATCGGTTTGCTTTGGTGATCCGAGATACTTAAGGAAGTGGATAATATCATAATGGATTTTATCATGACAGTTCTAATTCGTCACAAGGTTACGACCCATTGGGGTTGATTGTTCGACCGATCACTAAGTCTGCAATCTTTTTACCAATTGAGGAAAATGATCCCATGGAGAAAACTGGCAAGTTTGTACTAATGATGGTGGTCTCAAGGCTGGAATACCTGTCTCAAATCATTTGTGATCGCGACCCGAGGTGTGCATCAATTTCTGGAGGTCCGCTTCAAAAGGCTTTGGGTACTAGCTTGGATATGAGTACTATGTACCATCCACAAACTGACAGACAAAGCGAGAGGACTATCCAAACTCTTGAGGATACGCTACGTGCTTGTGTGATCGACTTTGGAAAGGGTTGGGTTAGCCTTTTGCCACTCGTCGAGTTTTCATATAACAAAAGTTATCAAGCTAGCATTAAGGCTGCACCATTTGATGACACTTTCGGTGGATCGTATCGTTCACCTGTTTCTTGGGCCGAGGTTGGAGAAGTTTAACTCACTGGTCCAGAGATAGTTCAAGAGACAACCGAGAAAATCATTCAGATCAAGCAAAGAATTCAAGCTGCTCGTGATCGAAAAAAGAGTTACACCGATTTAAAGCGCAAGCCGATGGAATTTCAAGTTGTAGATAGAGTTATGCTCAAGGTTTTAACTTAGAAAGGAGTAGTACATTTTGGAAAACAGGGGAAGCTAAACCCTAGATATGTTGGACCTTTCAAAGTGTTGGAAAAGGTTGGAGCCGTTTCTTACAAGCTTGAACTCCTCAAGAGTTGAGCAGGGTTCACAATACATTTCATGTATCCAACTTGAAGAAGTGCTATGCCGATAAACCATTAGCTGTTCCGTTGGATGGACTACATATTCATGATAAGCTTCATTTTGTTGAAGAATCGGTAGAAATCATGGATCATGAAGTCAAACGGTTAAGGCAAAGTCGTGTTTCAATAGTCAAGGTTCGATGGAACTCCAGGAGAGGTCCTGAGTTTACATGGGAACGTGAAGACTAATTTCGGAAGAAATATCCACACCTCTTCACAAAGACCGCACCGTCGTCAAGTGCCGTGTCTTAAGCCTTAAGGACAAGGCTCATTTAACGGGGGAAGACTATTAACACCGTGTTTTTAGGTCACTGTTCCTGTCGTCAATAAATCTTATTTATTTTTAGTATTGTACGCGTTTGCTTTTAAATTGAAATCGTTAAGTTAAATCGCGTAAGCTAAAAATTATTGTTCAATGTAAACGGGCATCAAACAATTAAATGTTTACATCAAACAAGTGTTAGATAATTATTTAGAGGATAATTATTAACTTTTCACATTTTATTTTTATTGGTTGCGTAAAGTGTTTACGTTTCAGATTAAAATAAGTTTTAGGCATTACGGAACTACCAAACTTATCTAGCTTTACAAATACCCATTTTGATACCAAAACCAAGTTTTTATAATAAATGCACCCCATATTCTTCACCTTAAGCCGAATTGTTACACAAACAAGAACGTAACAAAAAACCTTACTGAAATGTTATTTTACCTTTATGTTTAAACCTACAACTTGTAATTTCAAGTAAATGTTAGATATTTTGTTAGATATCAAAAATCATATGTACTCCCTCCCTCCCTTTAAAATTCGGTGCAAAACATTGTCCCAATGGGACAATGAGCACACAAATGACCAATTTGATATTTGTACAATCACTAACTCATTTAAACCTTAAGACTTTTAGCTAAATCTTGACCAAGACTTCCTTATTTCCCTCTTTGTGTCTTGGACTTTCTTATGGAAGGCTTGACTAGTCTTGGCAATATATAAACATGTACAACTAGTAAGAACACACACACTTTCATTTCACTTAAGAAAAACAACATATACTCTATTTGTTTCTCTCCACATCCCACGGCAAACCCAAAACCAATAATACACTCACCACAATTTTATTTTCCACATTTCCAAGGATTACTACAACATATCTAATATATACTAAGAAGGTTTGAAGGATTGATTTAGTGATTACAAGGGTTAAGCAAGGAAGGTTTGAAATTAGGGTTTCCTTTGGATTTAGGATTTCTTTTGTATTGGAAGCTTTGGTTAAATAGCTAAACAAGGATTTAGATTATATTTTTCTTCATCCTACATCATATTAGGTTACCTAAAACTTATTTATTTACATTTGTGATTTTATGCATATTTAAATGTTTGTTTAGTTAATCACCATCTAGGAAACGTATATACTTATAAATTGGATTTTTACATTGTTTATGATATGGTTTACATTTTAAATATGTTATATGGATGGTTTGTATCATGTTATATGGAAATTTAAGTATTGTTACATAGTGTGGTTTATGTATAAAAAGTGTATATAAACAAGTTACCTAAAAGGTGTATTTATAAAAGTTCATGAACAAAATAAGTATGTAGACTTATGGATCTTGTGATTCTTGGCATTATTTGGTACAATCTAGACTATGGACCCTACGGATGTAAGGAAATGTGGAAAATTATAAGTGTTGTGTTGACTTGTAACAAAGAGTGTATAACTTAAAAGTTACAAAAACAAGTTAAAACACATTTTTACCAAAAGACTTAAAAGATTCTGTTTTAATTCGAAATATAACCTATTGATTTTATATTTTTTTTTTTTTTTTAAACAAAATTAGTACATTTATGTGGATTCCAAAAAAGTAGGAAAGAAACTATAAAATACGATTTATAACGAATGAGATTACGTAATTTTCAAGTTAGTAATATTAAACGCATTTATATAAAAGAAATTTTATAAAAAATTTTAAGCTTTTAATTTGTTGATATATATATCAAATCGGTTATTTTTCTCAGATAGTACATATTGTTTAGGATTCCAAAACATTAGACTCTTAATTTTTAGAGCTTTTACGATGGAGTTATGAAATTTCGAAGTTTACGATAATAATTACTTTTATAAAAAAATAATTTTATAGAGTTTATAAAAATAATTTTATAAACTATGAACAGTAAAAATCACTATTCATCTTAGATACATTTTGAAAAATACATTAAATTAGATAAAACTTTAAATTACAAAGACGTGCTCGAAAGAATCACTAAAATCGGAGTTAAAACGAATAAGATACGACATTTACAAGTTTACGACGATTAATTTTATAAAAGTATATGAACAGTAAAAAGTACTGTTCACCAGAGGACTTAAAAAATGAAAATTTAATATTTTGATAACTCGTCTTAATAACGAAAGCGTGGACATAAGAAACAGACTTAAAACGATAAAAGTTACGTCATTTTTACTAAAGAGATATTTATAAATGTTTTTACTTTATAAATATGATTTCACAAATACAATTAGATGGTGATGTAGCTATATAGAATTACATGTGGTATTAGTTAATCAAGCGCTTAGTACCTATACGACCTATATTTAATTAGGTTGCATTCGGTCATTATTGTGACACATTTTCTATTATACTTGGATTATTCATTCACTCGAGGTGAGTTCATAGCCCCACGTTTTACATTTATAAATGATTTAAAAGTTTTGGGGTGAGAAACATATGCATGTTTTACAATTGGACGCAAGTGGACATTTTACATTACGATTACGTGTTTGCCTAAGTAGCGATAACCTTCTGAGCCCATTATCATGAACTGTCAATTACTTGTTGTGAGCGCGAATTTTATAAATAGATCTATTTGGGATTGACATCCCTGTTCGGGTGAGTCATGCTCACTGTGCTGGTATGTCGGACAACGAACGTATACCATGTCGGACATTGGATGTTGAGGGATAGAACATCATCACGAGCAATGTTGGCAATTTATATTGCAATTCATACATGTCGAGCTTTAGTGTCATGAGCTTAGGGAAACGTAATCACATTTTATGATGTTTGCATCTGTTGCATTATCATTGGGAAATCTTGCGGTCCTACATTATACATTTTACAAACCTATGAATTCACCAACATTATTGTTGACGTTTTAAGCAATGTTTTCTCAGGAGATCAATGAGGTACAAGACAAGGGATACATTGGTGGTTGTTATTTTGGAAGTCGTTTGCATAAAAGATTTGGTTGCATTACATTTTGGGGAAACATTTGTTATGTACTAGAATCTTTGTATTTTGAACATCGAACAAGTAAAGCTTCAGGCTTATGTAACAAACAATTTGTTAAATCTAATGTATCGGTTTTAAACGACTTTTAAATGGTCGTTCTTATATATATCTTGTGCTATTGATCTATGAAGTACCACCCCAACCCATATTAAGCTGCAACCTAATTTGGGGGTGTTATAGATTGGTATCAAGAGCCAAGGTTATAGAGAACTAGGTCAAATATTTTTGCTGGACTATAATCGTTTTCAAACATTGCATTCATACAAATGGGGTTTTTACGGAACATACATACACTAGTGTTGCATTAGTTGGTTAGACTAGATGAATTCATGATTGATATACATGTTATTAAATACTATGTATATCACATTACTATAAGAGTCTTATATTAATACTTATATAAGCTACTTTTGATTTTCAAATTTGGTCATGTCGGATTCAGAGGATTCCACGATCACCTACACGGCGGTATCCAGTCCATTTGAAGGTTTGTCAGACATAGGATCTCCGGGAGCCGATGGACCACCCATGATGCCAGAGGATCCGTATGCATATGTGGTAGCCTCTTTTCAGGCCCTACCATCTCCTGATTATGTGCCTGGCCCTGAGGAGCCAGAGCAGGCACCAATTTTACCAGAGTTTGTTCCCAAGCCTGTATATCCGAAGTTTATGCCACCGGAGGATGATGTACTCCTAGTTGAGGAGCAGCCACTGCCTACTGCTGCCTCACCCATTGCCGATTCACCAGGGTATATTCCTGAGTCTGATCCGGAGGAGGATCTAGAAGAAGATGACGATGATAATCCTGAGGAGGATCCAGCTGATTACCCCACTGATAGAGATGATGGTGATGAGGAGGAGGAGGAGCCCTCCGAAGATGAGGCTGATGATGAGGACGAGGACGAGGACGATGAGGAGGAGGAGCACCTAACTCCGACCGACTCTGTCCCACCACCAGTACATCGTACTACAGCTAGGATATCCATCCCAGCTCAGGCACCTGTACCATTCCTCTCTGAGGAAGAGGTTGAGAAATTTCTTGCCATACCTACCCCACCACCATATCCACTTACTCTACTATCATCACCACTACCACAGATACCATCTCCACCACTGCCAGTATCACCACCCTTACCTGTATCA